>JARJDZ010004137.1:0-36424 GCA_030264555.1 Aleochara sp. GC000083 | reverse complement strand
AACATTGGAATTGTGTTAGGTAGGGACGTCTCGTAGAGTAGAGTCAGTCAATAAATAGGCTAGGTGCGCCAAATTAGTTTATAAGACATTACACTTCGAACACTTCCCTTTAGCTATTTGTGTGTCTAACTTCCTCCCGCTTACAGGAATCAACCGCGATTTTAGTCCGCGTCCTCTCGTTATTAGGTCAAACCTCTCCAATCCCTTATTCCTTCCAAATATGTGCTAACTTGTGTTTCCCTTTCAGGCGACAAATTGGCTCAGCTCACTGGTAATTAATTCGCGAAGAAAGTCGTAGTCAAAAAAAATTACCAAAGCTTTAAAGTCAAGTTGTCGAACCCCTTATTATTGTTTGGTTTTGGATAATTGTTGATAGCCTCTACCCTCTACAAAACACACACTTTTGTATTTCAGATATTCAAAGGTTTTAATTTGTGAACACATTGTTGAAAAAGCTAAGAATTTAATATCTCAAACATCTTTTGTTTTATCATCTTTAACTTGCATATTCAACTTTGCAAATGCTGGATAAATGTTAAGCATCATACGCCTCATAAATTCAATTATTGTTAATAATTTGAATACTTACTTTTATGATGACAAAGGGTCCAACTCTTTCTCTTGGCATTGTTTTCTCTGGAAATGTTAATTCTAAATTGGCACTTACTCTCTTAATCCATGCTACAATTATTAGTTAACGCTGATAAATTTCTACACTAAAGGAAGCACAACTAAATATCACCAGAGAATGCACAGCTCAAAGAACCTCGCACTAATCTTGCCAATCTTGCGAACGTGGTGCACGATTCTGGAATGGGCATGGCTAGCCAGCACGAAACACGTGAAGTACAAAACGGAAATAAAGAACGAGTTGTTGCGCGGGAATCGGAAGCTAATTAAAATTGATAAGGCTGAAACGCTGGATAGATTTACAAGATACGTTATTTCAATCAATCACCGCCCATTTCTTTGAAAATCACGTAGTTTTATTGCTCTGCGAATTTGTGATTTGCAGTTTTGAATGTTTAGTAACTATACGAGTCCAGTTGGTGCTGCCACCTGGTGGTTGAAAATTTCCCTGACGAAATGCGTTTCAAATACTCAAATTATCAATATTCAACCAACATAAGTTAAACTCTTAATCCTGAAAAGTAATAGGAAGGGGAATGACAATTTGTTCAACTATTTTTAAATTAGAAGTCTCTCTTTATATGGGTTAGATAATTGTTGCAAGAATTCAGAGCGAACATGTGAATAGGCTTTAAAAATTGATTTTATCAATATACAGCATTTTAGACTACAACATCATTCATGTACTTATCATTTTTAGTTTAGTCAGTTCTTTTATTTGCTTGTTTAATTACAACTTTTAAAATTGTTGACACTGAGAAATATACTTGGTTGAAATGTTTATTTATTCATCCAATAAGAATTATTAAGTAGATCTTTCCTTGCTGATTTTATAATAGTTTCAAGTCTTCTTAAATCTAATGACTATTTTCAACCAACCACAAACTCATATGATAACATTAACAAATTGTTGAACAATTACAAACTTTTTCTACTGAAGTTACCACAAGACAACTTGTTGAAATCTTTACATCTTCATTATCAAATGCATATGTAGGAAATAACATTGAATTTGAATTATTGCTGTAACGACACTTTAGAAAGACTCAAGCAATTACTTTGAAAGAATTGCATCAACTGATCTAAACTCATAAACGATTGTTCATCGTTATAAACATCTATAACTTCTACTAGTGGTGGCGATTGCGTTGCTTTATTGCCAATAACAACAACAAACAGATAACCCGTACGTTTCGCTTGCAGCAAGCGTTTTCCAATCGTCATTTCCGATCTGTCGTCGTACAAAATATTGTCCTCCAAGTTGTCCAATTCATTTAGTCGCAGATAGAGTTCTTCAGGTTTTATCTGTACTTTATTCTCCTCCTTGCTACCATCCTAGAAAAAGAAATGGAAATTAATCTTAGAAAAACTACAATAAGAAATTATACCTTAGGTCCAATTACAACAATTTGAAATGGTGCTAAAACTGTTGGCCAATGAATGGTATTTTGCCCAGAGAGAACTTCTATTGATGCAGCTAACATTCTTGTAACACCTAATCCATAGCTTCCCATCTCTAAATTATGACTTTTTCCATCGTCACCAAGATATTTGCAATGCAACGGTCGGGAATATCTATCCCCTAGTAGAAATGTATGCCCCACTTCAATACCATGTTTGATTTGTACATTGCTCCCAGAACAACTGGGACATTTATCAGTTGTATTGGTATTGCTCTTGTGCAGATATTCCAAATTAGCTGCATAATTACATGAGAGACATTGAAGTATTTTGTCTTCACCCATATCTGAGAGGTAGTGATATTCATGAGATAAATTACCACCCATGTTTCCTGATGAGCCCAAGACTCTTACCCAATTGACTCCAAGTTTATTAAATATTCTATTATAACTCTCACAGATCTCCTCATAAGTCTTGTAAGCATGTTTAGTATCAACATCAAATGAGTACAGGTCCTTCATTACGAATTGTCGTGCACGCATCAAACCAAAACGTGGCTTCATTTCATCTCTGAACTTGGAACTTATCTGATACAATTTTAATGGGTAGTGCTTGTATGATACCAGGCCAATAGAAGCAATTAAGTCAGCAACAGCTTCCTCATGTGTCTACAAACACAAGACATTGTACTTAGATGTACAAATTGAAAGTAAAACTTACAGGACTTAAAATGTACTCAGAGCCATGGCGATCTTGCAGTTTGAACAATTCATTAGCTACTTCTTTGTATCTTCCTACAAATATAAAGAAAATATTAATGTCTTGCATAGATAGACTTGTATATTGAAGTCTGTAATGCTTTCTTACCACTAGTCTGCCATAATTTTGCATTTGTCAATGTGGGAAATACAACTTTCTGTGCATCAATTACTCTCATTTCATTATCAATCAATGATGTAAGCTTCTGCAAGGCACGAACTCCTAGAGGTAGTAAATGGTAATTTCCAGGGCTTGACTGCTTGATTATTCCATTGTCTATCATAAGCTGCAGGCATTTCAGATTCATTAATCGATATTGTGTCATATAAGGTGCGAACACATACCTTTTGACTTTTTGATATTGCGTCCCTGGTTTGGATCTCGACGTCCTTCTGAAGGACTGTTATAGGTTGAAATAATCTAGATACACGGTTAATATAACGTGCGTTATTCATTTTGTAAAAAGTAAACAAATAACAGGCTGGTTTGGTACAAAAATATGTAGGTTATTTCAGCTGGCTCTATAAGTTGCTTGATTAGTGGCGCCCCCTCAGCGATGTGATTCGGTGCGGAACCTTATTCTTTCATTGTTTGAAACGAAAAGTATTTTGTAAACACAAAAGATAACAATTTAAAGAATTAAACACGATGTTGAATTAAAACACAAGTTATATTGAAGATGTTATTATTTACGTTTTATCTCATCATCATCATTATCGTCTTTGTAGTCTGTGAAACAGAACATTTCCTCGTAAGTAATTATTAACTTTGTTTTTCCAACTGTACAAAAATATTAAATAAATTAGACAACTTTTAAACAAGTACATCATATATCATCGTAATCAATATATCTATATATATATATATTTATATATAAATAAATAAGCTGTCTTATTTCTGAAAATTGCTTGAAAGGCACTGCTGTTTTACAATATTTACAAAAAAACTCGTTACGTTTCTAGCAAAGCCTCTAAGGGTGGTCAGAGAATATGCATCCAAAGAGAATATAGAAGGAAATCTTTTTACAATAGAGCTTATTTAAACAATACAAATATCAGTACGCATTAATTGTCCTACAATTATCCTGTGTGTGTATGTAACAACAATTTTTGTTTTCGCATCGAATCGCTAAGAGGTAATTAATTGTCAAGGCGACTACGATCTGTACAAACAAGTCCATAGAGGCGCCCTGCATTCGCGTTTGTCCCTCCATATTTTATTACATCATACCTAAATTGTTTCAGTTAAGCGTCGAAACGGTTTCGCATTAGAAATTACGATAATAATAATAATCAATAACCATCATCAACACCATCTCGTATGACAAAATAAACATGGCATTCTAACAATTAATTATTATCCTTCTGACTAGTAGTATATTTCTCTTATCAATTAGTATAGAATCAACAAGATTACATCCATGTGTGGTGTGACATCGTGTTTTTGGCAGCCCTCGCCGTTATTTCGCGTTTGTTCAGGGGTCATACGGACAGATAGTACCGATGCAAAGTGTGGAAACACAACTGACCGTCGTTTTGTTCATTGTCCATCCAGCTTGTACTCTGTTGCGGTGGCTAACGTCTGCAGCAAAACGGCTATTCCTTCGGATTGCTGCGCAGACAATCGCGCGAAATAGCTTATTGCTGCGTGAAGTAGTGTATAAGTACAAAAGGAGTGAAGTTACACCTGGTCCCTTACATTGTTGACGAGTACAAGATGCGTATAAAGACCTTATAATAAAAAGGACATCGCCAAAACCGATGTTTATAAGGCGCAGTTAAAATTCTGCTCGCTGTATCGCGTGGCGTCAGTTGACGACAAATATCAGTACTGTATCTTCTTCTTCTTCGTAATCTTCGAACGGCTTCGCTGTTGCTGCTTTTGGTTAATTGCCTAATTAATTATCATCGAGGAACAGCTTGGCTGGCGTTTTCGTGGCTTGGATTGGCATCCTGGGGCTTGGCCAGCCCCCTCTCATTCGAAGAGCGAATTCTAAGTTAGATTTATCGGACGGAAAGAAAGCAGCAGCACTCCCCCAAACACACACCCCATTCGGTCGTCTCTCGGTCGAACGCCGCTTCAGGAGGCATCTCGGTGGTTGGAAATTGGCAGCCTTGGTTCGTGTCGCGCCCGTAGACTTGTGACGGACGATTAACAATTGCAGAACGAGTGAAGAAATGAATGGCGGGTCGATGGTGACGGTGGTGGTCGTCGCCCACGATCACCTGCACGGCTCGAGAAGCACCTCCAGCCAGCACGGGCAGCAGGTGATGTTCTGGCGCGAGTACTTGCTGCCCCAGCCCTTCGCGAAGCTGATCTGCACCGAGTTGCGGTCGATGGGGCCCGTCGCGTCCGCGAAGCCGCCCCAGCCGTAGGCCTGGTGCGCGGCGCGCTCCGGGTCGAACACGCAGATGCAGTGCTCGGCGGGGACGCGCGTGGGCGCCCCCACCGGCGACGAGATGGGGTCGAGCAGCGTCAGCGAGTTGACGAAGATCGGATGCTCGGACCGGTTGTACACCCAGATGCCGTCCGCTTCACGTGACAGTGTTACGCCTGCAATCAACACACAAGAGCATTAGCATCATCCGGCAGATTTCAAACGATTAGGATTCGATTGGGAACCATGGGGCCATGGGCTGTGTAATGAAACGTACCTAGACCAATTTTACACCTAATTTTGCGGACGGAGTCAGGTGGCGTAAAGCTGTGCTGGGCGAGATCGGTCAGCGAGAGGCCATCTCCGCGAGGAATATCGCCGAAGATGTTCAGATGCGTGGGCTCCACGGGGACTTGTTGCCCCACGCGCCGCTTCAACTCCCAATACGCTAGCTTGCACCAGCTGCGCGAACTCATTGACGAATCTGTAAGCAAAAATCATCGAATTAGCAAACAACAAAAAACATTTGATGCCATTGGAAATATTAGAAATTTACAAGGCAAATTAGCAAGGAGTTAGGGATATTCTGTAGACACCTTGTGTTAAGTATCTATGTTAGACAGCCAGGTGTGCACCTTTTGAGACAGGCAGATGGTTGATAATAATGACAGCAGGCGCCTGGCGCCAGAAGACACCCCCATGTAATTTCCAACTTGTATTTTAGGCGCCATTCTGACAGTAAAATAATCGTACACCTTTTCATGTTTGTTGTATTCTAGAAAGCTTCTATTAAATTTCCGGTTTGTTGAGTGTAATTGAGAAAATATCAAATGAAATTAAGATTGGCGAACTGTAATTTAAAAAATCTTTAATCTTTTGGCAATATTTGATAGAATTAGGAAATCAGATCTGACGTCTATAGTGGGATTTTTCTAATAAAACTATAACATTACAATTTTAAAGTTTACAATTACAATTTGTTGGAAGACTTATGATGATTGAAAATCGGTAAATAATGCGCTACTTTACTCCCTAGGGAAAATACTGAAAATACCCTCGGCTAGACCTCAGACATTACTTACAGTTTCGGAAACAAATTTCAAGTAGAATTTTCTTATGATATGATTTCCTCAGAAGAAATCTTTTTCTATAGCAATTTCAAACAATGTCTTTCCACTTTTTTTGGAAATCCGATTTCATTGTTGCTAAGAGAATTTGACTTTGTGACATTTTCAAGTTACAGTTAACTACGAAGAACAAGTTTCAAATAATGATGTCACAACTTAACGGCAAAAGGCAGAGAAGTACAGAAATAGTACAACTAACGAACAACCCTATTGCAAAATTTGAATAGCACCCTCTATCGAGATCGATTGTAACTACTACATTTTCAAGTGTTTCCATCATATTGTCTTAGTTTTCGAATGAAACCAAAGAGCAGAAGAGGCAGCAGACGCCGAGTGAAAAGGTCGATGGCACGAAAACGAATAATAATTTCCTTCGGCGCACACACGAGTAACGAACTCCGGCGCTTCTCAGGCAAACTAAACGGCTGGGCATCGCGGCATCGGCTGCTGCTGTGTCGCGTTAATTAATTTCGAATTGTGCGCTCAAAATGTAAATTGCTCCGCGGGGCAGACCCCCCACCCTCCTCTTTGAACATGTTGCATGTTTGTTGCTGGTTGTGCTTCTACTCTACGAGGAGTCGTCCTCTCTACATTTTCCGCACATTGCGCTGCACGAGCATTCTCGGCGTGCATATTCTCTGGCTCGATGCGAAATATGCATGCGACCGCAGCAGGACGCATTCGCGCTCACGTACGGCGCATTCGGATGTATAATGAGCGTGTAGTGTACAGTCTACCTACTCGAGTGGCGCCATCGAGACCGCATCGAAGGCGATGGCAAATGAAAACTTTATTATTAAATGTGGGTCATATTCGATTTTAGTAACGTACTTCGCGGCTGCATGTACGCACATAGTGTAGGGTATACACATTTCCAATTCATTTTGAAGATCATATTCGATGCTGATTTTATTTGACGTATGTTTGCAAGTCATAAATTTAAATTTATGTTGTGTTAAACTGCTCGTATAATATAAAACATATTTTGCTATCAAAAATTTTTACTCCAAATGCAAAAGAATTAAATATGATTTCAGTTTTAACGCAATTTTCATTGTCGTATCTTATAGATATACTCATTTCCAGTAATATTTGTATAAGAAACCCAATTAGAAAAACATATTGCCAGTGGTTTTTGATGTCAAATTTCAGCTTAGAAAATTTGACACAAATTAATTATTAACAAATTCTTTTTTTACATTAATTATTTCATAATAGACAACAATTGAGATAACAAATTTTTACGGCTACTTTTTAATGTCAAAATTTGGTTGAGAATTTAATGCGAATTTTGATGTGTGTGATAACATGGTATATTATAATATTTCAACTGATAATACAATTATTTTGTAATCAAATTTCGTTTAACTAAATTCCAAAAAAATTAAAATTTATTCAAGTTTAAAAAATATAGCAAGGGTTAAATATATTCCCAGTTCCAGTCATTTTAGTATTCATGTTAGTAGTAGTTTCAACAAATTTCCTCTTCTTTTTTACATTCTACAACTTTAAGATGCAATTGGAAATTGGTAAAACTTCCAAACACATTTCCAGTGATTTTTATAAAAACGAATCAACATTATTTAACTAGCAAGGGTTAAATATATTCTCAATTCCAGTCATCTTTGTATTCAANAAATCTAATCAACATTATTGAACAGGCAAGGGTTAGATATATTCTCAATTCCAGTCATTTTTGCAGTCAAAAACCTTCCAATGTGCAGTTTCAACTAATTGTCGCTTCTTTATACATTCTACAACTTTAAGATACAATTGGAAATTGGTAAAACTCCATCGTAAACACATTTCCAGTGATTTTTGCAAACCCGAATCAACATTATTGAAGTGATGCATGACGCAATCAACATGTTTGTAAAAAAGCGCTTAAACACCGATACGCATTTTACGCTTTTCTACACTTGCCAAACGCACAGGAGTTGGTGGCACCGCGTTCGCACACGGTTCGGTAAAAGTGAAGCAAAACGCCAAAGCGTGCCATACGCGCACCGTCAGACGCAACACCGCTTCCCCCACCACTCCCCCCCGCAATGACGCCGCCGCCAGCCATCATGGTCGGACGGTCGGTCGATCGGCGTTGTAATCTTGGCGCCAGTTGTATACATGGGCGGCTATTTTTAAAAAAGCGTCGGCTTTCTCCTTCCATAACACCGCCAAACGCCATCCGAAATCAAACCCAACAATTTCAAACAAAACTTTTTCAAAGAAAAAAAAAATATAACAAAATTCCCCAGGAAACATTTTAATGCCAAAATTATGCAATCCATACGACTCGTAAAGAAAAATTCAGCTCGAAATACTATGAAACCATAAAATAGTTATGTAATTTTAATAAAATTGTTTAAAAATAACTGGAAACATGTATATGGTATACAGAAAGAGATAATGGACATGATGTCAAAAGTTGTACAGCTTCACCTGTTGCTTCCTTCTTTCTGGAAATTGCAGAATGGATAAAAAGAAAATATATATTTTTTTTGGAATTCAGGACCGGACTAATTTTCTGGATACCATTAAATTTGGCAGTACGGTTAGAACGACTTATTAGGCGATGCGGTATTGACTTGATCATCATCACCAACAACAAACCTATCATCGACGGCGACGAATGCAGTCGAGCAAAATGCCCAACATGCCAATCGTGCCCGACAAACAATAAATAACGCGTGTGAATATTTCGCGCGATCGTTCCGCGTTGCTTGGCGCCTGCGCTCGCTTCAAACAAACGTCAACGTAAAAAATCGAAAACAAATCGGCGTACTTGCTGCTCTCTCTGGAAGAGGGTGAGAAATCAAGTGGTGGGGGAAGGAGGAGGAGGAGGATGTCCTGCTCTCCCATTCAATTGAAGGTCACTTATAAATAAATCATTTGTTTTGCGGGGGAAAAACAACAATTCCATTGCATCCGACTTAAGTCGGCTTCGCTGAGCGAGTGCGCATGAATGAGCGAGCGAGAGTGTAGTCTTTCGGGCAGCTAAATTTAGCCGTTAGGTCATTGCGATCCGTCCAGCCACAACACGCTGGCGCCGGCGGCCATCACTTTTCGTCGTCGCGCGAGTTTTGGCCATCAGAGCGACAAAAAAGTTGTGCGCATGCGGAAATGACTTATTAGATAGTCATTTCCATTCAATCACGCCATCCGTCTGACAAGATTATTTCGCCGCTTTTTTCGGTTTCAAGTTTTTGTCGTTTGTCTCTTAGAGTTTGAGACAACTTAAGACTCTAGCCTAGAACTCTAAGATAGAGAGAAATTATTACATCTTTCACTTTGAAGAAAGCAGTTTATATGTATGATATATTCTAACTGTAGGAACTGATTACTCTAGGTAAACTTAAAAATCATCAATTCTTTTCTAGTGAAGTCAAGATTAGACAAGTTTATCTCTAAGGTAGAGCTCTGATATAGAGCAATTCCTTAATGACACTCTCAAGGATAATATGATAAATTCAGACAACTCTACACACAAATTTCTCTGGGTAGATCTAAGGGCGACTAAATTTAATCTAGCTAGAGTATAAAAAGTCTATAGACTTTTGAACTCACTTATAAAAATTTCCACTAAAACTAATTTCCTAAGAAATCATCCATGCATTGCGTAAATCAGCAAAAACATCTCGTCTGTCGCTGTGAATACGAATTGATAAATATTTACGCGACTAGAATGCGATAACACACAAACATTGAAAATGTTCTAGCTACCATAATTTCTTCAATTAAGACATTACCTATTTTAATGGCGCCTGTCTTTCGCTCGCTACGCATTTGTCTAACTTCCGTTGAAACGCAGGAAAATAGATGTTATAATATTTTGTTGGCGAATGCAACAAATCGAAATGGAATTGTATTGGGCGTAGTGGCGGCATTGGTGCCGCATGCCGCGCTTGCCGACTTCAGTCGAGACGTAAACAATGTTCTGGAATAATAAACTTATTACGAGGTTGGCGCCATCGTTGTGCATAAGCAAGCAACCAGCCGAGCAAGCAAACCAAGGCGAAAGCAAAATGCTACACTCATCCTTCGAAAATTATAAATTACAATAGTTGGATAATTGTGCTATTTTAACGTATACTTGTTTCCACTTGTTTTTGTAGACTGCACTAAATTTGTAGAGTAACATTCAAATTGGCATTTTATTTTATTAGAGGGCATTTTGATTAAAGTATACTACTTTCCAGTTATATCTGTAAAAAAGAACTTTGATTGCATATTCAAAAATGCACTTTTCCTCGATTCCAAAAATTTATCCGACATGAAAAACGGTCTGTAATTTCAATGTGCAGCAATCATTTGGACGGAATTAGAGTGTCTCGAGTCGCGTCGATGTCGGCGGTCGCGACATTAGAAAGTCGTCCACAAATCGCCCGCGCCATCAAAAACGTCGCGACACTAATTGTAATACTTAACGAGAAACCGAGAATTGCAACGAAACGGGGGAATCACCGTCTGCGCAAATGATGATCGAAATTCGAATCGATTTGTCCCACAACGCACGTGCCGTCTGCGCGAGATAAATTCGCGTGTCTTTCGCATCAAGTGAAATAATGCATCAGCCTCGAAGAGGGCAGACGGAGATGGCGCGCAAGTGAAGCCAAAAATTGTCCTGGATGCGTGTCAAAATCGTGCTGCACTCCGCGCTTCGGATCTTTGAGTCATTTCTAAATGTATTTTTCTACGAATACGCGAGATATGATGCGTCGTATAATTTTGCACGGTTATATTTGCTACTTAAAAAATCCACCCTTAATACAACCCTGTTTTGATAGGCTCAGGGGCGTAACAAAAAATCAATAGAAACTTTAAAAATTGATAAACTCATTATTTAAACGCTATGCAATTGTTGCGGTTGTTATGATGACAATTCGCACATAAAATTTTGCAATAAATAAAATATTATGCATGCAGCAACGCCTTGGCGCCATCGATTGCACTCCGCGCTTGTTGATACATTTATTTAAATATTTGCGAGATGTTTGCGTATTTGTGAAACGTACGAGCCGACTATTAAACGCAATGAATGATCGCCATTGAGCGGCCATCAGCATCGTCGCCAGCCAAGCACGACGACAATTGCATTTGCATTGTTACAAAATTGCAGCGGTGCAACGACAGCGGTAGCAATAATAACATAATAATAATTTTTACGACGTCTGTGCCTGCGCCTGTGATTTGCTTAATTTATTTTATTGCGCCACGCAATTCACAATTGTCAACTCAATAAACGATTGCACATAAATCATACACAACACACATGCAAGTACGATTCGATTATTTGAGGTCTGCCTGTATATCATTTCTGAATTTCATCATTAGGAAAATTTGTATCCAACTTGGTGTGACTACATTGAAATCCTTTTGATATACAGGCGTATCTCAACTAATGGATGACTTCTTCGGAATGTTCTTCGGCGAAGACCGGTCCTGATAGGTACGAATGATGGCGCGACCGGTCGCCAAACGATCGAGCAAACCGCGAACGGTGCCGGCGCCGATAATTGCATTAATAATCTCGTCATGTTTATAAATAGACGCGCGGGCACATACATAATATTCGCATTTTGCACTCGCAAGTCGTCGCGGTCGTCGATATCGTCGAGTCGCATAACTAATAGAAAAGCTATTTTATTGCCGGCAACGACAATTTATCTTTTTTTTATTTCCTACAATGTTGCAAATTTTAAAATTGCACCTGCGAGACACACCTGTATATTGCATATACAGATGCACCCCTGATTATTTCCCATAATGCAATGTTCGAGTCATAAGTTACTTAAGAAACTACGGTGGATTTCGCTTAATTTAGATTGCCCCCATTGTGATTTATTCGCAATTATGATGGTTTCCTTGAAACACTTGAAGCGAGTGCCTCCATTAAATTATGTAAATTCTCAAGTGGAAACCAATGACAATTGCAAAAACGCGTCAAACACGTACGAACACATACGTCGTATGTGAAAAAAAGTGTGGCGCCATAGACGAGCGGCGCCACAAAGTGTACACTACACTTTCATTCAGCGAATGTTTTCATACGTAGAAAAAAAAACAACAACACATAACAAATAGCGCCATCATGAATTTCGTTGCGATTGCATAGTATAAATATGTGGGTAATCATTTCCTCGAAATGCGGCGAAATTTCCGTGGAGAAATGCGCACGAATGCACATACGTGACGCCCGCCACGCGAAGCCAACAGCGGCTTAAGTCGCAGCGCCGCGGTGTACTTAAGAGTCTCACGATGGCGCGTCTCTCGCCGTCGCCGCCGAATAATGGATAAGCGATAGATTTGGGCGTTGTATGTGCGCGCGGCTGCATGTTGACACATTATTACACGGACGCGCCGTGCGCTACTTAAGTCAGATATGCGCGCCGCGTGTCTGGCGCCACCAGTGCGCGCACGCGCGTCCGAACAAGGACGCAAATGATGCACGTCCTTGTCGGACGCCACCGCCGCCGCCGCCGAATTATTCTCTCTTGATTGACGATGACACCAAAAAAGTACCTACTTAAGTGCACTCAACACTCTTACCACACAAAAACGACGAATAAGTGCGCTTAAGTATAGTTTACTTGCATTTATCAATTTTAACAAACTACACAATGTTCCCAATGGGTTTATCTCTGAAATTTGTTTACTTAAGTCCCCCGAACCATTCCTGAAGATTATCGCGTCTAATTAGTCAGCTCGCTCAATCAATCTATGGCAATTAACAAATTGTGTCTGCCGCTAATTATTAAGTATAATATAATCAGGACCGTATCACGCCCCATTACGTTTTTTCCTGTTGTTTTTTTTTTTGTTATTTCGGTGTCCTCATCATAATTGTATCGCATTTGGTGATGATGCTGATGGTTGTAAGTCGGTTGTAAGTTGGTTGTAAGCGCGCGCGCGCGGTCCGCGTCAGCACCAGCGAGACTGGCGCCTGGTTTATAAATAGCATCGGCGCAATTTGTTTGTCGCTAATAAACTCGCTAATAAATGAAATTTTCTAAAACGCCGTGCGCCACTCGCACCGAAACGCAATGCGGTAATATCGGTAATTGATCGATAGCGATTCTGAACGGGGGGGGAGAAAGTGAATGATCGCTTTTTTCCGTCACGTTTATCAAATTTTCTCGCCAACATCATACCACAACCGTGACTTAAGTCTACTTAGCGCTACTTAGTCCACTCGGTCCGTGGAAGCTTCCTTGGTCACCTTGAATGGGGCCCGCGTTTGCATCATCTTTACATGATTCCAATAACATTTGAATTTCAAAACGCCATGGGCTTTTAATTGAAAACCAAAAAAATAACAATGAATTGTATCACAACTTGTTTTTACCGTTGTTATCTAACTTGATATGATGTCATTGACATCTTTCCGAATGCAAAAAGTAGCTGAATTTTGTACACTTATTGATGAAAAATGACAAAAATAAAATGAAACTAAATACGGTCGTTGCCGCCTGGCGAAACAGTTATCGATACAAGTTTGAATAAACAATATTTTCATTAAACAAAACGCATCACATAGTTGCCACACTATAAACGCAGAAAAAAGGGTTCGGAAATTTCCTGATACGGCTCTGGCATAATTGGGGTGAAATTATTGAAGTGTGGGTTATAAATATAAAAAAATTACCTTCGCCGCTGGTGGTGAGTGACCCAATGAAGGAATCCCGACAAACGATGGGGGCTTCACTAGGCGCTCGATCTGTAAAAATTAAAAAAAAAAAGAATTAAAAATCAGGGTAGGAATCAAAGTTCAAAGTCATCATTCATTTGTATTTAACCGGGTGTTGCTAGGGTACTTCTGGCATCAAACAAATATCCTAGCAACCATGGGTGGATACCATAGCAACCATAACAACCATCATTACCATGACAACTAAAGGTAAACAAACGAAGAACTATAAAACATATCTAATTGGTTCAAAGTAAGCGTTTTAAAAATAGAAATGATCAAGTGTATCGATCCATTTCAATCCCATGGTTGTTCGATTCGATGTGAACGATTTGAATCAAAGTTTAAGAGCGCCGCGGCGAAAACAAACGACAATCGAGATTGCGCGGTGTTGCCATTTCGTCCAAGGTTGCAAGGTGAGCACATTATAGGGTAGTGTGCTGCACCTGGTGGTATCCTCCCAAACGAATTCGGTTCGTATCAGTTCCCCCAAAAAAAAAACCTACGACCGAAATGAACATGGCGTCCGAATGATCAAACGCAGCCGCCCGCTGAATTGCGGAAAAACTATATCGTGATCTTAGTCACTCATTAATTAAACGCCGTCATCGACGCCAGGCTCCATCGGCCGCCATCTTGCTCGAGGATGACTTCATGTGTTTGTGCGTTTTATTTATAAGCGCTGTGTGCGGAATTTGCATAATTTCCACGTAATCAGCTATTTGTTGTAGCAGAAATATAAACAAAGTGCACCTTATACCGGATTGCTGACTTGTATACTTAATTTCGGTGTGTTCTGTGGCCGTATTTGCTAAATACAAACACATGAATTCAAATCTAGTAATTATGTAATTCAAAAAATGCTGGAATCTGAAATCTTTAAATTTCATTTTTAATGCAATTTCCGCGCATTTAATTAGAAAATCTCTTATCTTGACATTCGTCCGAATGAATGCGAGTTCCTGGACATGTAATCTCTGGCATTTGCCACATCCAGCTTAACTAGCAACAAAATGGCTGCTCTGGTGTATTTTGCTTAATTAACAAATAACTGCAGAGAGGATGCAATAAATGTCATTCGAATACCGTTGAACCAACATTGAAGAGATGCAATCGCAATTATAATTTTGTAACATTTTCAATCATTTAATTTTTAACAATAAACATTACCAAAAGAATTCGCCTTTTAAAATAAAGTCAATTTTGAGGAAATTAAACAACAACATACAGAGTGTTCAAAACACCAAACCAATCACTCTGTATACATTTATATTTCCAAGTACTCAATGAAATATTTCAGTATTTATTGGTCGGCAACAAATTGACACAACATTTTAATTAAACTCAATTGTCGACATTCTCAAACCATTCGAACCAATGAACTATCACAAACATGGCCGACAATCAAATGTGCCATTTGCACATCTCTCAACAACTGACAGAAAACAAATACAAGCAAAATTTGAAAATGGTACTTTTTGAAGAAAAAAATAACAAACCATTTGGGGAAAATGGCGCCAGATGAGAAGACGATGCTAAATGATCATCGATTAACACGTCGATGTGAATAGTGGTTCAATATTTGTTTACAAACTGTAAATATTAAACATTTCCTGCTTGTTTCTTCTTCCTCATATCGCGTTATTTATTTTCTTATTTGCTTTTTGTCTGTCTCGGGTTGGTTAAACAAGAAACACTCGGCGAGCAGTAAACAAATTAATTATTAAGTAATATCTAATAGCATTAGGTTACTACGTGTATGTTCAACTATATACCATGTGTCCCTCGCCTCCCTATGAAGTTACAACTTCAAATTTCTGTCTAATTAATGTCTAAATGAAAGATGGTAGAAAGATGAGTAAAGTCTAATAGAAGTTAGACAGAGATAGATACAACAAATCATTAATCTATAGCATTAGCTGTTGTCCGCACTGTATAATTTAGTATCTAGTGCGCATCTCCGTTTTGGCGGAAAGGTGAAGAGGAAACGGATGCATTCGAGTGCACACACAGCCGCCTCGGCTCGGGTGAGGTTAAAAACGCATAAATTCATTTCGATGGCGCCATTCGAGGTAAACAACTTGTCGCGTCTACCCTCTCACTCCACTTATGCTCAATATGTAGCGTCTAGCTGTGCGCGAGTGTTTGAGTGCATATTTTGTGATTCATTCATGAATAATCGTTTCACGGGTGACTACCTATACACAGGTAAACGCGGCGACCGGACAGAAGAAGACTTCTTTAATGGCGCCCGTCAAAGAAGAGAAGAATGGAATGCGCAACGGGATCACTGAATTTTTTTTCGCTTCAGGAAAGAATGCATTGTCGGCTTCGTCCTACAAATTTTCATGGACTTTTTTCCATGTTTTTATAACTGAACAAAATTTCTGCACTTTTTGGATAGCTTAAGCCAACCTAGTAACTTTCAATTGCAACTAGGACTTTACAAACAACTTGAACCAAAATCGGAATTTAAGCGTATACAAAATTCCAGGTCTGTCTGTATAGCCTAAAACAGTTTTCAATTGCAATTAGGACTTGAAAACTAACTTGAAGTACAAACAATAAGAACTCGTAATCATTTTTTAACCGAAAAGTAATCAATCTCGAAACGAACACAAAACAACCGCCCATGCAAATTGCGGCGATGGAAAGCAAGAAAACGCGAAAATGCAGAGGCGGGCGAACGCAGGCGCCAGGAAATATAATATAATGGCCGTAAATAACGGAGTTTGTTCGCTCGTTCGCTCTCTCGGCGTGTGCACTACGGACTAAAACTACACGATGTGAAAGAAGTGATTGCCTCTTCTGCAGCGATGCATGCAAAGATGCATTCAAAAGTTATGTCTTCGGCGGCGTTTCTGTCTGTTTGCTGGGTACTGTTACCACGGTTCTTTCAGATACCATCTTTGATTCTGTATGCAAATGTAAACGGAATATTGTAACATTCACCGCTTCGAGGCGACAAATTTAATTTCCAAGTAATCAAACTTTACAAACATATTTGTTATCACATTTACAAATTGCAAAAAGCATTGAAGTTATGTATATAAAAGTAGTGTAGAAAAAAAGGAATAACAAACAAAAATTATTATTATAATATAATTATTTTCAGAAAACGAATGAGTTAAAAATTACAGAAAGCACTGACAATGAGTCTATAAAATCAGTGGCGTAACAACAAAAAAAAGTCTACATTTGGGGTTTTACGTATTTAAAAACAAACGAAACGTAGTACACACAGCATACCAGATAAATACGGTGGCATGATTGGTATGAAATCTATGCGCTATAAACATTTGATTAAAACGCGCGTTATCAGCAGTGTGCTGCTCGCCGTAAAAATGATACATGTTTGCAGAATGTGATGGCAGATGTGTGCGGCGCATACGACGAACAAAGATGGCCCACGACTGACATTTCGTTGTCGGCGCGCGGAAAGGGGTCAATCTGCATGTGTTGTGTTTTGTTGATTGCTGGGCCACCTCAATAATAGTTTCAATAGTTTTGTTGTTCCTTCGAATTTGTCATCCAAGCAGACGCCTTTTTGTAAATTGATATTAACAACATTCAGGATTTAAATTTAATGTTGAATATGATAATCATTTCACCACCGTTTACACTGATCATAACTATTAATAAGCGCAAACAAATGCGAACCGCCAATAATGAGTAAATAAATGCATATTAGATGTCTATTAATAATTTGCAAAACAAATTCATTAATATTCAATAGCAATTATCATTATTGCTATTGACATTATTAGGATTCTTGTGAAAACACGTTTTCGCGGGAATTTTCTGATGCCAAATTATGGAAAATTAAAATGCAATTAGAAAAACATGATGGGTAAACAAATTTCCAATTGTTTTTGAAATCGGTTTTAAAATGATCAGATGATTTTTTAGTGAATTTCTCCAAGATTTTTGAAATACTTTTAGTTGTCACTAGTATGCAAATACTTCAAGTCGTGAAGAAGTTTTAAACCCGCAGCAAAACAAACGCGTTTATTTGATTGAAAGCAAATGTAAACACACGACTCGAAGCGTACTCGTGATGTGTCTAAAAATAAACTGAAACTTGAGCATTGTGTGCCACAACGGCAAACACCAACCAGCCGCACAGCACCAACAAACGGAAGCAACAACAGAAGTTTAAACAATAACATGCGAATGATTTTCTAAACTTGTGAATCCCCGAATTGTGTCACTCCAGCTATGCATTCGCATTGTGGAGGTGCCACTGTACGGAAATCGAATTGACAACATTGAAGTGCAAATGTACGTGACAGTCCGAAGAGTGACATTCAAGGTAGCACTGTAGGATCGAACAGTATTTGCCTTAATAAATGCGCGTTCGGCCAGCGTGTTTGTACAGTGCGCGAACGCGCGCGCGCCTGCGACCTTGATGACGTTCGCTCGGTGTGTGTGCGTGTGCACATGCGCGCCCGCCTCAGCTTCGAGCTGCGGCTCGTGAGGCACTTGCGCATGCGCTCGCTCAAGAATGCGCGCCTCGACTCTTTATAGTTTTAGTCGTGGCTCTCGCAGAAGACAAGACAACCAAACACACACACATGCTTAAAGCCAGAGCTTCAGTTCAGGCAGTGCACACATTTCTACACATATCCAGTCTTAGAACAAGATGGACGGCAACGAGGCACGAAGAAGGAATCATTCATTACGGCCCTCCACACATGTTGAATGTTTAGGTTCGTTCTCGGTCGGCGTTCTGTATTTGGGAATGCGCACCAAGCGACTCGTGTGTGCAGATGTGTGTGTGTGTGTAAAGGCCGTTGCGCTTTTCTTAAGTAAACTTGACTTAACATAAAACAAGTAAATGCATATGCCACTTAACTGTTCAACAAATTGATGGATGAAGCGTTGCTTCGAGTTGGAAATTTGGGGAAAGAGAATACGTAGGAAGCTTTATCAAAAAAAAAAAAATTGTCGCTGATGAAAACTCACCTTCAGGTTTTAAACTATCCATGGCACAATGTGAATAAGGTGGTGGAGACGAATCTGTAACAAAAATTGAAAAAAATCAGTAAAAATGGCTAAAATTGGTTGTACAGGGTCGGACTACAATTTTTTTCGTGTTAAAACATCTAAATTTAAAAAAGATGATTGGTCAATAGGTATTTCGGGCGCGATGTCCAAGCAATAAAAACGAACCGGACAGCACCGTTTAAAATGTATAATATATGTTTCGATGTAAATTATTGGAGGCGCCGCCGTCGACCACAACGACGTCTCGGCGTCGCGACGCCTCTGCGCTGAATAATGTCCAAATAATAATCGTAAAATTTCCTCATCGTAATAGCTCCAATAAAAGACGGCTCTAAACTAGTTTTTCAAATAGATATAGAAAACACTGGAAACGAGTAGCTTTCATTTTTTTTTATTTTGGCGAAAATGACAAAGTGTGAATTCGTAAACGTAATTTATCCTCGACTGTCGCACTAATAGAAGAGATCATTTGCGTGGGTGGTGGATAAACTGTCAAGGGTGCCGCTGATGCTGACGTCACCAGAAACTGAAATGCTTTTTCGCGCTGAATAGCGAACACGCACCATCTAATTTCCTAAATTGAGCGAACGACTACAAAGAAATAATTTGCTGACGCCATCTTACATCAGCTCAAAGGCAAGGAGCTACAAGGAAACGTGAAATAAACGGTCGTTTTAGCAAATTAAAGAAGCGAATTAGAGGAATAATGTGACGGAAACGATTTATCTATCTGATTTCGGGCAGTTCTGAGGTCGCTGGCTAATGTTCTTGATAAGAAACGGAGTGAATGTTATCAATTGATTGATTTTAAAGGGGGCCTCGCAGAGGGGACTAAAGATTGATGCAACTTTTCTGCATTTTCCCCCACCCTTGTTCAAAAACCCGAATTAGTCTGATTTCATTACGAGTATAAATCTCAAGAAAAAAAAAACAAATGTATCGTCAGTACGTTTGTTTTATTAGCAGCGTGCCGAAACCTTTGGTCTTCATAAATCACCGGAAAAGCGGGCGCCACCAACAAAAAAAAGCGAGGCAGGGAAAGGCGACTGGGAGTGAATAGATGCGCCAGTCGAGCAAACACAAACATACGAAAAAAAACGAGGAATAAAACCAAGGCGCACACATCCTCGCGCCGCTCCCGCGCCCGCGCGTCCCACTCATTCTACTCGATGTAGTAGTTATGTGATACGCGGGAGATAACCTATGAAACCAAGCGAATCCAAACATAGATCTCCGCGAACGTAGCCGTGCATGGATGGAAGCAACAAGTGGAAGTAGACACTGTCCCACTAGCAGATACGCATTGGATCAGCAGCGCCTAGGCCTCGAAGAGGAAATTTGCTCAAATAACCGACAACAACCACTGTGGTAGTCATTATTTTCGAGGAAAGCAACGCCGATAAAAATGCGTCTTGGAGCACTTAAAAATTAACCCAGCAATTTGGGCCCCGGCGAAGGCATCGGCGAAGAGAAACAAAAGACGCGGACAAGGATGGGCGCAGGTCGAAAAACGAGAAACCACCATGGGTACCACCATGCGGTGCGCGTAAGCATCGCCTGATGTTGATGATGATGATGATGATGATGGTCGGGTCGGCTGGTTTGCTTGATGACGACGTCGACGGGCCCCGGCCCCGGCTGAGTGCTTCGGGAAGATAACGACGGCGCCAGCCCGAGTTCCACGGCCGATCTACTGGGTGGGCAGCCGTACCACAAACATGCGGCTCGCTGGCTCTCTTTCTGCCTGCCTGCCCATGGCTTGCAGCGACGACCGAAGCGACCGACCCAGACCACCATTGGAATGCAGCTCGGTTTCGTGTAGTGCACGTCCATTTCCAAGTGGGGCTGCTCTGTAATCGGGCCGGGGCCCGTTCCGAAACCGCACATTCACGGAAATTACTCATCTACAGGGCGTTTCGAAATGAGTGCAATCAAACCGGGCATTCTTTTCAAGCATTCATCACGTTGCTGGTTCGACAGCAGAGTTACTCAACTTGTTAGGTGCCATGGTTCACATATTTCCTTCTGGAATGATGTCTTATTAGCTCCTATATCATATTCCACTCTTTCTAGAGTAGCTTCAGCCCTAGGACATTGCTTCTCAATGTTTTATGTGTGAAGTTTAGTTTTTTCATGGCCCAGTCCCAGTTCCACCTGCGGTAGAAGAGTACCTTCTAGAAAATGTATTTCAACCTCCCAAGTACATTATTCCTGCTAACTTTTAGAACGGGGTCTCTCAAACTTCAATTCAAACCCTGTCAGATCATTTTTAGAACAGTCTCCCAACTGATCCCAGGAACAGTGCCTCTCATGCTTCTATCTAGCCAAAACCTTCTGGAACAATTATCCAGTCTTTTAACCCTCTGGGACTATAGTGAGATAGCGGGGCATAAGAACTACATAGGGCTTGGGTTGGATCCGATCTGTATCATAGTGCAGGAGAGTTAAATATCATGTCTCAACAAACCTCAGGACTTTTCATCACGCCCCAGTTAAGCTTTCTAGACAAGTCATTTGGATACCAAACCTCAGCTCCAAAGCAGTATCTCATATCCCTTTATCTAGCATGTCATAGATAACTCCTTCTAGACCACAGCAAAGACCTTGAGTTTTGTGTAAGACTTTCCAACTTCACTTGAGAATTTTAAGAACAGTCTCCCAACTGATCCCTAGAACACTGCCTCTCATGCTTCTATCTACCAAGACCTTCTGAAACAATTATCCAGTCTTTTAACCCTCTGGGACTATAGTGAGATAGCGGGGCATAAGAACTACATAGGGCTTGGGCTGGATCCGACCTGTGTCATAGTACTGGAGGGTTAAGTATCATGCCTCAACAAACCTCATCACGCACTAACACTTAGCTAAGCTTCCTAGACTAGTTCCACAGTTATTTGAATACCAAGCCTCAGCTCTAGAGTAACATCTCTCAATCTTTTACCTAGCATCTCATAGATAAGTCCTTCTAGACCACAGCAAAGACCTTCAGCTTTGTGTAAGACTTTCCAACTTCACTTGAGAATTTTAAGAACAGTCTCCCAACTGATCCCTAGAACACTGCCTCTCACGCTTCTATCTACCAAGACCTTCTGGAACAATTATCCAGTCTTTTAACCCTCTGGGACTATAGTGAGATAGCGGCATAAGAACTACATAAGGCTTGGGTTGGATCCCACCTGTACCATAGTGCAGGAGGGTTAAGTATCATGTTTCAATAAACCTCAAGACCTTTCATTACGCCCTAACCCTGAGGCAAAGTTTCTAGACTAGTTCAACAGTTATTTGAATACCAAGCCTCAGCTCTAAAACAATATCTCTCAATCCTTTATCCAACATGTTATAGATAAGTCCTTCTAGACCACAACAAAGTCCTTCAGCTTTGTACAAGATGTTCCAACTTCACTTGAGAATTTTAGAACAGTGCTTCATAGTTCCTCAACAACAAAGAAACCTCAACCAAATCTTCTGGAAAACTGATTCCTAATCTTATGCACAAGGTTCCAGAGCAAATTCTTCTACAAAGGGACTTCTGGGACTGCCTTTCTTTTAAAAGTCTCAGTCTTTCTAACTCTTTAGGTATCTTGCCCTCAGTAAATTTGGTATCAGAAAAGCAGTTCCCAAGCTTCTGTATTATAACATAGAACAACTTTGGTTTTCTAGGGCAGTTTCTAACCTGTTTAGTTACCTAAGCCTTGACACCTGAAACTTCTGGAACAATGGCCCTAACCCTCTAAGCATCATACACTAGTTGGAACTTTCTGGAACAGTATTTTTCAAGTTGCTACCAAACCTTACCACTTCTTATCTTACCACTGTCATCTTTCATCTTCGACTTCTCCCATATCAGTAATTACTCATTCCAAATGCACTTTTAAGTGCCTTCAACTTGAGAACTTAAAGTATAAATTCAAACAGAAATTACCAGCCAAGCATCGAACAAAAGTAATGCAACCAAATCGGGAACAAACGAAAAAAAAAGAACGTACGCTGATAAAATGCATTTACATAAAATTCTCTGCGAGATCTTCTTTAGCTCGGCTGGTACTTCTTGGGAAATGATAATGATTGCTTGCATATTTACTGAAGAATTCGTTCCTCGAGTTCGCAGGTTCCATTCCGGCCACCACTACACACACCGAGCGGAAATGCATTAGGCGCCTCTTACTTCTGCTCCTTCTTCTTCTTCTCCTCCTTCGTCCTCACTCTTGTCTTCTCTCGCCGATTCCTCGACTTTGTCATTTCTTCCCAAGCCCGATTGTGAGGCGAGCACTTGCCCGTAATCTCAAATGATTAAAAACTCGTCTCATTATGCTTATTACTTAAGTCAGGTCTGGATGGAACATTAAATTTCCATTAGAGGAGAAATATTGAAATTTTCAGCTGTGTTCTTTCCGAGTCCGATTCTGCGCGACCTTTGATGGAGGCGCGCCTATCTAAAGTGCCCTTTCGACGTGTGTAAAAAGTCCAAAACGCGAATACAGCAACCGAAAAAAAAAACATTCAACGAAAGAAATGTTTTCTCAAGATGGTGAAGGCACATACACTTAACATTCTTTTGTTTTCGCTGCAGATGTGCAATTACGATGGTCCAGCATTACCTCGATGATGTTAGGTTAAGGTCACATCGACCAAATGTCATTTGATTGCTCAACGTATTGATCAGTCATCGAATCGCGAAATTCCCACGAATCCGCAACCATTTACCTGACTCCAAAGTAGTTTTCAATGTTTGACCAGCTAACCAAACACAGTTCACAGGGCTACCACAACATGGACATAAGACCTCGCGGTCCTTTGTTTTCCATCTGTCAATTCTGCAATTTAGTAGTATTCATTTTCGCTTGGAATTCTTTGGCTTTGAACTTTTCGTCTTCATCGTCATCTTCGTGCTTCAAGACAAGTTGCTTCAGAGATGACCCGAGTGAGCTGTGGCATGCGAAGCGACCAAGGTACCCGAAGGCATTCGAGGTCTATCATTAAAAAAGAAAACGGAGCGCGCAGAAGAGCGTGGGTCTTGTCTGTTCAGAAGAGACTGGTTGGTTCCCTTCAGAGGGACTTGGGGCTTGTACGTTTTAGGAAGTCTTTCAAACTTGGTAAATTGATCTCCTGATCTTCTTGGAATTCAATGGGATTTGGAATACTACTAGACTAGATCTTCTGAGGGTCTTAGGTCTTCTGAAGTTTTGAAGGGTGAAGTTGGCAAAGGTCTTAGAACGTTGGTAGGCTTACCTGGATGACAGAGGCGACTCCAATGGTAGGGGTTGCAGCAGATATAGACGGGATCACTTGCGGAGTGACACTCGGGAAGGCAGCGCAGTTCGGCGGGATGCCGGACGTCCGGCCATCGGAACAGCTGGCAGCTGAACACGTGGGGGTGGCGTTCGCGCGCGAGCAGCACGCAGCCGGTGACGCACTGCCCGCCCTCGTCCACCGCCTTCGCCAGCATCTCCAGCTGGTTGATCTTCAGCTGGTCGAAGAAGGCCTCCTCCACGCCGACCAGGTCCGCGACCAGCGCCGTCGTCTGGGCGCAACTGTGCGTGCGCGCTTCATGCGAACGCCAAGCTTCATGCTGCTTCCGGGCGCGCTGCTTCAGCTCTTTAATCAGATGCTTGCGCTTGTTCCGAAACATGAACATTAAACAATCTTCGTCGCGCCGCCCGTCGTCGTCCGCCGGCCAGCATTTGGGTGCCACTACGTTGGTCGGCCGGCGCTCCAAACAAATCACTGTCGCCTCCTCCGCCGCCGCCGCCGATGGGCTCGGTGCGTGCACGTCTGGAGGTGTCGTCGGCGTCGCTGTCGCCGCCGCAGCCGCCGCCGTCAAACGCACACCGACGATGAGGATGATGGTGCCGGCTCGCTTGTATTTCGGTTCGATATTCTATTTTCTCCGCACACGCGACTACCAGCACCAGCTAGCTGCAGTTGGCTGGTTGCTATGACGAACGGGCCCCTTGTTTACGCGTTGCCGTGGTAATAATAACAGTGACGCGCCAGTAGCGCAACAAAATCTGATCGGAAGAAATACCACCACATGGACACCGCGATACCAACAGACACCTGAAGAAAAATTCGGCGGTTACGAAAGACGCGTGTAGGCCCACATCACCGCCTTACACGGAGGGCACCGGCCACAGCACTAAGCACCACACACTTTTTACAACTTCTCCTCGGTCGCCGTAACAGTTAACATTTAACTTCTCGTTGCGTCGTTAGAGCTCAACGCATATGTGTGTGTGAGTGTATACATGCACAAATTTGTATGTGGGTTGGTGTTTGATGCCGCTGTTGCTCAGCGACTCCTGCTGCTGCTGATGATGATGAGTTGGTTGACTGTGGCGAGGTTATATTTGTTTTACGCTACACTCTCGCTCGTCAGCACACGCGAATGGCGCTAGAATGCGTCGAGAGGTTCGCACCGCACGCGCGCACCAGGTACCACCAGGACAACGCCGTCTTCGAAGCGTGCGGAGACCCCGGGATGTACTTGGCTCAGCACTCGGGTCCTGTGGGCTAATAAGGCAACAAGCACTCGCGTACCGATCGCGCCGTAGTAATGATGTGTGGACGCTCCTCGTCGTCGTCGTCGTGGACGTCGTCGCCAACCGCTCGCGCCAACGTTCGCCTCTGGACTGGCAGCCGCACCGCGGATTCGACGTGCTCGTCGCCCATCGCCAGCGTGAACTCGTGCCGGCTCGGCCCCAGCGCCAGCGCCAGCGGTCTCGCCTGTGTGTGCGCTCCGCCGGCGCATATGTCTCCTCCGTCGAGCCTCCCTAGGTGTGTGCGTGCGTTCATCATAACCGGTCTAGACCTCGTCGTGCACGACGACCACGACGACGACGGCAGCAGCAGCGGCGGCGGCGTGGTCGACGTCGTCGGCGTTCAGCGTACGTAGGGGGGAAATCGTTTGGCGCCGTCGTGGCGCCAGGTCCGGACTTCGCTCCTGCACGTACACCAGTCTTCTCTAATCACACCACGCACGCGCATCTGCCTTGCAACCCTAGTGCCAGGTGGCGCTCTAGAACCGCGCCCTAGTATCCTTAGCCTATACCCGATTTCTCAATACTTCGATTCCCCCTAGGTGGTTCCCAACCTTATTTGTTTCATGGTCCACTTCAGCTTTTCTCAAGTTCTAGAACCCATTTTTGGATTTCCCCTTTTTGGGCTGTGAGTCCCACGTTGGGAAACACTATCTTAGAGCATTGCTAGTGTCTACAGTCAAATCCTTTCCACTCGGGACTATTACAAACACCCATAGGGTCATCAGACCACAGTAAGGTTCTACCTCGCATCGGGTGACCAAGTACACTAGAACCTGGAAGCTCAACCAGTTGGACCACCTCGGGTCCCAGAGTAGAGATACTTGAGAACCATGTTCAGACAAGGTGTCGAAGTTTACTCGGACTATGCAACTTTTAAGTTGTCAAAGCTGTCAAATATTACCAGAAGATGGCTACCAACTTCCCTAGTATCCGACCTAGGACCTTAGGACTTAGGACTTTTCTCACCTAGGAAGTTAAAACTCAGACTTAGTTAGAAAGAAGGAAAACAAGACCCAAGACCCCAACAACCAAAAATAGAGTTGTTCTAGGAATACCATCTTCCACGTTGCTAAAGTAGAGCACCTTAACCATGATGATTCAGTCTGAAACTGATAGTTCATCTGGGTGCTTGAATCATTTCGGTACCCAAATTTTAGCAAATAGTTGCTTCCTGAACCCTTGAGCATCTCAGTACCAGAAAACTTCCAAAAATCCACTTGAATGGTTCTACCATCTTACCACTGTTTGTTTGTTGTCTGCATTAGTTGCTAAGCAACGTGTGGGCAGATGCAAATGCATCCATCTTGCCGACAACTATCAGAAAGCAATCAAACAAAACCTCGTGAATTTAGTGGCGCCCATCATCTTATCGGACCATCCGCTCCGCTAATGTCACTCGCCAACTGTCGTCATCGTCGCCGAGGAGCGGAACTGTGTTATTAAGACCTCTCTCGCAGCCAGCCGGCATACCATCTTTGTGCAAGCGCGACGACGCCAACGACGATGATGATGATAGTGATTGTGTCGCCGTTGGATGGCGTGCCCCGAATGAACAGGTCACTGAATGGAGGAGCGCACCTGCATTCAATTGACTACAATGCCGAACAACAGAAACCCATAATGACGACATTACGTACAATTCCGTCTGTTTTGTTGTACTTAAGCTTCATTTTTGACGTATTGAATCGTGGGTTGCCTACATCGGGCTGTCAGTTTTGACATGTGTCTTTATGGCGCATTGGGTTGCATACATTAGAAACATCATCATTGTGTGGGAATGATGTCTGAGTACGTTCCTGGCCCCCCGAATGAATTTTCGTGCCGCAGTGAATGCCACTCGACGATGGCACTCATCTAGTTTCCAGTCGCTGGTGCGTCGTCGTCGTCGTCTAGACACACGGCCCGATTGTGTTGGGCGTGTGTGCGACAACAATGTCCTTACAACCGCCATACGGTCGTGCGGACGCGCACTTCCCGGCGCTAAAGAAGGCCACCACATCAAATGTGGCTGCCTGGCGCTCATAAAATAACCATTTGCCTTGCCTCGTTCTCGTTCTACGTGCGCCATTTTCGCTCTCGCTCTCGCCAACCGCGCCAGAGTTGCATCTTCGCGCGGCGTATTTGTTTGAAGCTGATATTTGTGTTGTCATATTTTTGATGGTGGTGGGGAGGGAGCCCAAGTTTAATGACATATCAATGCAGTCGAAGATATCACGCAAACTCCCTGATCTCCGAAATCAAACGACAATAATAACAGTGATACGATTGCAGATGGAATTTTGGGAAATTTTAAAATAATTGCAAAATTATAGGATTGCTTCCTCCCCTAAAAAAAGTTAGGCGCCAACTTTCTTTTGTTATTCCATTTGGCAACGTTGCTTCATTAACATGTGTGGTTCTAATTGTTTATTCGTTACCATGGATACATTGGAGAACACTGGATGCAAAAGACAGGGGCGGCTCATACATTTATTTGGGGGTGTGTACCACCGATGAAGAATGTCACGTTTGAATGTCAAAAAAGTAAAAGCATATTAATCAATTAATTTACGACCGCTATAACAATAAAGTGCGCGCCGGTGTCAACGTAATATACCGAACGGTTCGCGCACATTTTTGCATAAATCGCCCACGCAGCGCGCGTGCTCGCTCCGCTTGGCTCATGAATGACATGCGTTCAAAATACAATTTGTCCACATTGTTGTCATAATTTATGTAATAGTGCAATAATATTTATATAAATGCTCGCACACACACACACCCGAACACAATCACACAAATGCAACCGTTTCGCAAACGTGATCGAAACGGCTGGCGATTTGGACGATGACGGCGGTGGCGGCGCCTACAACTATTTTTTTTATTAGTTTCGTGTCGCCACCGTGTGCGTTACTTGTGCGCGACCAAATTGGCAACGTCTACGTAAACAATACGCGCGTTTGCGCTGCGTTTTATTGCACCACCCACACACACAAGCCGATTGAGCGTAAATACACGTCTTGAGGTTGTAAACATTATATATAAACGGCGGTAATTGTTGAATTTTCATTGTTGATTAAATTTTATAAGTTAAGTGCAAAAAAACGAAAAAAATAAAAAGAAAGATTGTTTCCGCCCGGGATCGAACCGGGGACCTTCCGCGTGTTAGGCGGATGTGATAACCACTACACCACGGAAACAAGTTGTACAGTTTTGTGATAGTTTTGGTTTTCTTCGCCTATTTATCTACTTTAATTGGAATGAAACTAACTTGTTTCAAATTTTTGATGCAATTTATGACGTAATCATTCATAAATAACTTTTCATACATCATTATGTTGTCTTTACAAAAGTTAATGCATCTTGTATAGAAGATGTACAGTGTGTACACATGTATCTACATGGACATTTAATGATCGTAATAACGACGCATAACAAATGAGAGAGACAGATGGCGCCTGCAGGAAACACGACCGGGACAGATGTGGTCGGTTGGGCATTCGCGCGCGCCATTGAGGCGGCAGGTTGTCGCCGGTTTTTCGGTGGCGCCTCTCCCATCTCTCTCTCCTTCCGGCGCCTCTTCCTTCGACATTTTGATTCGCCTTTTCATTTTTTTGTTCGTTTCGTTCAACCGAAATGTCGGCGACACACTAATTTGCGCCGTCTCGCTTGTCGTCTCCATATCCCTTCCCACAAAAGCTGCTTTTTTGCCTCACAACATCGGCGAAAGTAGACTCAATTATAAACGGATTATCATCGCACTTGCGTTGTAGACAACCCAAATTGCACTCCATTTCAAATTTCCTGTTTACATTCGTGATTATTGATTGTTTGGATTACATGCATCGATCGATTAAATCCTTTGCGGAGCGATCAAGACTATCGAAAACAAAAAAAAGAATTCTGATCGACCACATGCAGACATCGAACCTTTTTGACTCGATGGGCGTTCTTTTGTTTCATCGTTATGAGCAACCATCGATTTTTTTGTTGGTTTATTTATGGGCATATAATTGATTGTTTTGTTGATTATAGATTACACTGTTTTCGTTGACTAAACAAAGGGTTGTCATGGTAACACAACAACTAATAATCACATCAAATAACAACGAAGATGAGACAACACGGCAACCAAATTAACATCAATTAAAATTACCCCTCACATAATTGACATTATGTAGTTTGGAAGTAATGAAGTAATCATTAGTTTCTTTGTTTGAAACATTTCTGACAATTCTCTAATGTTTGAAAGTTATGCAACAAATTACATACACAAGAAGTTCGTTTCAACAATTTTTGCTTTCATAAAATATTGCAATTTGTTGTCCTTATTGAAGATGTAAGCAATGATTAATGGCGGCAATTAAAAACAAAGAATTGGCTACACTGGAACACAAATCATGTTTTATAATCGTCTACAACTTCCGTAATGTTTTTTCCGGTTGGCTAGACACTAATGCCATGTATAGATGGCGCTAGCAACAAAACAAATGACGTGAATTCGATTTGAATTGTAGCCATGTGTTGAAATTGTTATTTTGCAACAAAACAAAATTTCATAAATTAATTTCAAGACTCGAAAATTCAGTAGGGAATTTTATAGTATCACAAAGAAAATTGAATTGAAATTTTACTACCAATGCAAATATGTATACAAATAGAAATGGAAAATTGTATACTTCAAAAGAATACATCATTTTTTCGGTCGGTTTACATGAATCCGATGATGATACACCTTGTACAAAATAATTTGATGCGGTGGCACTCAAAAGAATGCTTTACAAAGCTGACCAATTTTTTAATGTTCTTCTTGGTCTTCTCTTCTTGCATCTCTTCTGACAACGCGATGAAATTCGGTGGATCGAGTGGCAGGACCACACTGACTTCATTTTAAACAATTATTCATCAATTTCTTCTTTTTAAAAGCGCTTTAACGTCCATCGAAAGTTCAAAACAACAGACAAATAGCACGATTAGCATGGAAATAAACAAAAATGGAAAACACCCTGTGCGCGAAGAAAATGTGTTATTGTCGGAATCGAGGGATGAAAAATTAACGACGACGCAAATCACAAAAACGACCACAAACACCATCATCATCAGTAATGTAATGCGTTCGCATTGGTTTTTCTTTCTTTCGGGAGGAGTTTCAGACTTTTTTGTCTTCATTTGTAACTTCTGCGCGCTTTTCTTATTTTCCATTCCAGTTTTCCATCCCTCGCAGCGAAAGGTTATGCGCCTTGCTAATAACAAATGTATCATCATTTGTCGCCATATTTTCTGCTCGTTTCTCATTTGTTTTTCGGTTAGATTTTACCCATAATCCCATGTTCCTGTACACGATTCCAGTTGTTTTTGTTCATTTTATTTCTTAACTTTCACGAATATCTTTACTAATTGGAAATTATTTCTTCTTACTGTTTGACATACAACATTTTTTGTATTTCACATAAAACTTTTTCACTTAATGAAAATTTCGTTATGACTTATATTTGTGTATGGGTGAATTCGTTTTGGTCTTTGATGTGACCGATGTTGTTGTTGTTGACAAAGTGTATGGGGGTGTCGTCTTCGTTGGGGGGCTTTGACGGCGAGACTCTTAAGCGGATGTCGACGACGACGACGTCGCCATCGGTGGCGGCGCGCCAGCTCGTTGTGGGCGCCTGTCTGAGCGTCGTCGCCGTCGCCACTACCCCCACCACCACCAGCACCACCATCGCCGCCGACGCCGCCGCCGCCGCCAAAACACAACATTAGCCCAACGACACACATCCCCCAAAATCGATGTGTGCGTGCGTCGTGCTCATCATGACACATTAAGATGTATTTAGTTATACAGGGTGTTCAAAACAACAAATTCCATATCGGCGACGATTTCCCGAAGACGACTCATCGTTAATAACAATTTGGTTTCTCATGGAGTCGAAATGGTTCTTGTTTCTTTGATCGATTCATTGTTTCGTATCTTTAACGAAAATCGAAGCCACAAAGAGTTGTTGTCCCATCTTGGTCACCTTTTGTTTGGGGGCGGTGAGTGATAGCGAAGGGGCGGGCGGAAGAGTGGGGGAAGTGATAAATATGATGTATGGGAGTGATTGGAGCGTAAAAAATCATTTCGCCGCGATTTGCTTGTGTTTTTCTTCGTTGGCGGCGTTGTTTGCGCTCATGCCGCCCCAGAAAGTCCCGCCAAGTGGTCGCAATGTCTGCGCCGAGTCTAGCCGACCGGCACCACCTTCATCCCCGAAAACATACAGGGTGTTCCCATTTTACTAACACTATCATTCAGGAAATCAAAAAAAAGAAGGGTTTAATTCAGATGATGATGAATGACAATTGAATATTAAGGACTCATTTCTTCGATTTAATAATATACCGGGTCATAAAACCCAAATCTTACCAGTCCGACTTTACTTTTTTTAACTTTTCCAACATCAATTTTCTTATTAATTAATTACAAAGTTTGTAATCTCTCTCTGTCTAAACTACAGATTGCTATGACATTTTGGGACATTAAAGTAGCCACCCCATGGATGGTTTTTGTGTAACTTCCGCCCTAAATGCACTTTCAGTTTGCAAATATGGTTGCCTATGGTTCCCCTAAAAACGTTCCATATTTGGTGTTGCATTTTTGATAGCTGATAGTTTTTCTCGACAAATTCCCAAGGAACAAATTGGTTTTTGTGTGGTTCTCGCCCCCGTACGAAATCAAATATAAAGTCGAATAGTTTGCAATGGTGGTTGCCGATGGTGCCCCTAAAGAGCTGACAGCTTTTCTCGACAAATTTTCACGGAATCAAAAAGCTTGATTTGCAATGCAAAAGCGAAGTAATGAGGGAATTTCCTTCTAGAACTTTTTGGGCATTTGACCGGAACGTGCGAATATTTCAAGTTGATTTCGGCGGCATTAATCAATTCGAAGCGAGGGAAGTTCGGTCGCATGTTTTTTCGGCTGTTTGTTGATGCGGATCTTCGGCAAGTGGCGACCGTTCGACCGCCGTCAGCGGCGAGGGTGGCGTCTAGGATGTCGCCGCCACCGCCACCGCCGCCGCCACCGGCGACGACGACGTGTGCCGCCCGTCTAGCCACCCTGGCACCCCCTGTTTATGCCACTGTCAATATTAATGTCACCCTTGTTTATAAAATCAGCGGCGATCGTCATCATCATCTTCATATTCGTCCCCGGTCGTCGCCACATTTCCCATAGATCCCTTCGGTGGCGACGGTGGCGACATCAGCGGGGGCATCACTCACCCAGCGACAATATTAATCTGGTCCATTTTTTTGATTACCATTATGATGCTCAGAGTGATTGTGGGGGAGTAATTCTTCATTTGTTTTTCGAATGGTTACAACCTCAAAATTTGATCGGCTCGTTTGACGTTGTGTGGAGGCGGCATGACTCGAGGGAGGTGGGTTGGGGGGGTGGAATGATCTAATAACAAGTTAATAAATGATGCGTCTTGGAGGGCACTCATTCAATCGCTCGTTTTATAAACATGAGAAGAGCCAGTGCGGCCAGCGACGCCACCGTCGCCGCCGCCGCCAGCGGCGTGACGCCAGAGTTCTTAGGCGGTGGCGTCGTCCTGTGGGGCGTCGTGGCGGCCGCTTGGCGGCAATCGCAGCCGCGAGTGGCGGCAGAAGTCTTTCAGCGCGCCCGCATTCGGATGACTTTTTGTCAAATTAATAAAAATGCAACGCTGCCATCGCCGCCATCGCCGCCGCCGCCGCCAGCTGCAAACTGGGCCAAACAACAACAACAAGCGCGCGACGGTGCCGCCGCCATCGTCCACTCCGCATCGCATGTACTCGACAATTATGCGATTGTCTTCAGGAGGCATCATCATAAACATGGCGTGTACATCGGGTTGCTGCCCCTTCCACGCCGGGGGCGGCGGCGGCAGCGGCGATGCAAACACGAACGCGCGGCTCTTCGATTCGATTGAGTTATATCCGATATGATTTGTTTACATGACCACTGCCAAATTGCACTCGTATAGCATCTTTGTTCGGGGGGTTGCGACGCCAGAGCGCCTAGGACGGACGTCTCTTCGTCGACGGCGGCGGCGGCGGCAGCGGCAGCGGCGCCTCGTTCTCCTCGTCGTTTTTCGGTTAATATATCGGTCGGCAATTGCTTGATGCTGCACGAACCAAACAACACACTCGGATTTGTTTGTTTGCGCCATCTTCGAATTGCGCCTGGGTGAAATGAATATATTATTCGCTTTTTTATGCCATCCCTCGCAAACGACATCAACATCAAATCGATGTTTTATTAGCTCGCATTAAAACTCCGTTTCATTCTTAAGAGAAAGAAAGAAAAACACTCCTACTTATTGTAAACATTCATAATTACATAAATTTGCAAACACCTTTCAGTTGAAAGCAGCCACCATTGTTTAAATGTATAACAAGTTGCCTATATTACCGCTAAAAGTTTATTGTTATTTCCAGTCGCAGTCAAATATCAATTATTATTTACCAACGCGAATTTCTTATCAATTGGCAACTTGCTAGAACGAAAACATTCGGATATATTCCCCTACCATACTACGTCATAGCATTGCATGCCTCATAGATTTGCATGGTACGTGAATTAGGTTATAAAGCAGCTACTGTCATCATCTCTTCAAAATTAAACTAATTATTGTTGTCAACGCCTTCTCTCATAATTTATAAACACATTTTGTCGGCCACCACGTTATAGCAACTCGAAATTCCTTTAGCTTACATATCCATCAAAGATGAGCAAGAAAGCTGAACATCTGTACACCTTTGGTTGGTAATCGAAACATTGTGAGTACATTTTCATTTTATTACATGTATTTACTAATTGTCCACCTAATGCAATGAACCCATCTCTCTTGTAAAAACCATCACCTGAAAAACATTTTAAAGTCTGTGTTATACTTCTTGAAACATCTTTCTTGTAATTGTTCGATAAGTTGTATACAGCTTCATATTGAATTATAATATGATTTACATTGTTTTTGTTATTGTTATAGATGAACTTATGAGATGCTCTTGCCTAAGGCAGTCCTGCTATCAAATATGAGTGTGTGAACTGTAATGCAGCAACTCAATGTATATACTTGCATTAGCTCTAATAACTTTTCAAAGAGTTACACTAGGAAGTTGCAAACTAACTTCTGAATACTCATCTAAAGGTGGTAGGTAGAATGGTGGTATTGAATAATTCATAATTAGCTAATAGGATCAAAGTGTCTGAGTTCAACTAGAAAGTGAAGCTTCCCAATCCATGACTCTCTTCATCAGTTAGTAAGCAAGTAATGTAAGTCATAAAAATTAATTGCTTCTTATGCACTAACACAATTTGATTATGTAGGTATGTGGTTCAATGCATATGATGATGACTGCTTTTGGGTATTGCCCAACAATTTCAAGAAGACACCATTCTTTGACATCATCCAATTTCCAGTCCAGAGCGCTACCACATTGCTACCACCATCTCTTCATGCAAATCGCAAGGTATATACATTTCATTACCTACAAAGTCATCTAGTCATTTACTATTGCTGTGTATTCTGCTTTTACTTCAGTTATTAGGGAAAACATTAGGATTAAAATGTTAGGTCAATTGCAAAATAGATTCACATATAGTAATTACTTGTTCTGGGTAGTTAGTTAGGAATTGAATTAAATTCAAATGGTTTTGATTTTTTAATATTGCAGTAAGAAGTTAGAGACGCTCATTAATTCATGTAAAGAAATTGATTAGTTGTCGCGTATAATTAATTAATGATGAGGGTCATGGAACTTGGTCCAGGGTTACGGGACTTTTACCATCAGCTGTTAACAAATATCCTTAGTAAGTTACAAATAATGTTGATTTTTTTAGATAATAGGATGGCTTTCGTGTTGATCGCTCCGCGTCAGCTCCAGTTACGTTCGCATGTGACTCGCGCGTGCTACTCAATTACGTGACTTAAGTAGCTTTGTCTCGCTTCAGTAGTCATCGCGCAGTAGACGCGTGCGGATGTACTGTTGCTGCTGCTCCGCGAACGAATCCGTCGCGTTGAAGATTCGCAAAGAGAAACGACTGGAAACGTTAAACGCGTGTATAGTGACTTATTCGTCTTATTCGGTTAGTTTTTGTGCTTGCCGTACCAATCTTAAGTGTAATGAAGGAATTGCGTTCACCTTTGCATCTTTAGCACTTGGATTAGAAACTTAGTGCACCTATAACTTCAGAGGATTGAGCCCTTTGGGTTATTATTTCCTTGGCTCCCGCCTACGAGTTGCGCTCATTGTTTATTTTTTGCTGTAACTATGTTTGGTGTTGTTATATTGTCTGGCAGCTGAGGTGATTGAAACATTTAGGTTCCATTGCTGTTTCTTGGTGTGTGAATTTCCTATTAATTATCAGTAATGCCAATGGAACTTGTGATGCAACTTGATTGTTGAGATTCTTAAATTTCACAAAGCATATCCAAGTGTTCACGTGTATATGTAATAAATAGTTTTTAATCCCAAGTAATTGTGACACTCACTAAATTGCTAGAATTTTTATTCACTAATTGGGCAAAGTAAATTATAATTGCTTCTTCTTTTCCAGTTAAAAAATCCACTGATGAAAGCTAAGTCAATTGCTAACTGCTATCATCAAAATTATGGGGGTCTTCATCCTCACTCAACTTCAGAATAGGAGAGTTTCAATTCAACAGGAGCTAATTTATTGTAAGTCATAAAATTCATTGCTAATTTCTTAATCACTAACACAGTTTGTTTATGGGTGTATGTAGTCCAGTGCATATAATGATGGCATTCTTTGGCATCATCCACTTCCAGCAGGGCCGGTGCGAGGTACCTCGGCGCCCCTAGGCCAAAGCAAAATTTGGCGCCCCTAGGCGAAATAAAATATGGCGCCCCTAGGCAAAAACAAATTAGGCGCTTCCTATACACTCAT
>JARJDZ010004136.1:0-12281 GCA_030264555.1 Aleochara sp. GC000083 | reverse complement strand
GAAAATGGATACGGAATTATCGGTGCCAGCATGCGCCGTCATCAGCATATGGCTCGCCATTTTCATCATGTATTACGGCCCGAAGAGCGCCGGAGGCGGCGGCGGTGGTGAATAGAAATTATCCTGACGCCCCAGAAAGAAGGAAGACGATGCGAGGAATATCAATCACGTATCAGGCATTCGAGCATAAATAGAGAATGAATAAAAATCACTGGTGGAAAATACTTTTTTTTTCGCGTATTTGTTGTTGTTTACCTCCACCTGGGAGCGCACGTGTCGCGAATTCATTTTCATTTGCATGCGTTTTAAGGTGACATGAAGGAATATAAATCGTTTCCTCCACTTCTCCAGGTAAAGATATCGAAATGGGGACATTCTTCGATGTTTAGTGTTTCATTTTCCTAGCAATCAATCAGTTTTGGTTCATTTTTCAGGTTGGTCCCATTTTCTCTTATCAAGGTCTCACAGTTTTCTCTTTTTGTGTATAATAAAATAGGGAAAATTTTCAATTTTACGATTTACTAATAAAACGGTCCAATATCCTTATAAAATGAAAGTTGTTGCACTGTTGAAAATTTGATAAAAACTGATATTTTGAATTTTACATTTCCTTTTAAATATAAAAATATGATCATTTTATTACACTATTGAATGAATATTTTTTTCGGGAATTTCACACCTTTTGTTGTTATTTACAATTCTCACATTTTATGGTAGAGTAAACTCATTCACAGTTCGTTTCATTGAAAATTTAATAAACTTCACGTTTCAGCTCATACTATTGCATTAAATTTTTGAAAAGGACAATTTTCATGAATGGAATCATGTTATCAAAAAAAATCACAGAGAAGTTTTTAAAATTCCATTTTCAGCCTCGATTTATTAAATTAGAAGTAAAATGAAAAAATTTCAATCATTATATAAAAGACCTACCATAGAAAACTTCTTTCTTGTTGATTAATACCATTGAAGAACAATTCCTGTTACTTTCAAGAAATTTCCACACGTCCTACTTAACTTTTTCACCATTTCAGCAGCTTATATGAACTTCTAGCTGTCAGTACACTCCTCGTTCTTATCCTTTTCCTCTTTCTGAATGTCACCACAAACCGAGAAAATATTAGAAATCCCGACCGAACACGTTTCCCTGATATTACGTATATTAATCCTTCCTTTCCATCCGAACCATTGGAACAATATGTTTCAACAAGCTTCGCGTGTATTGACCACATTTTCCGGATAAAGAAGGACAAAGGAAGGACATTATGGTTAATTGTCTCTATCGTTGTTATTAAAGTTTTCAGTTTGAAATGTGCACCAGTCACGTTTTCAAACAAACTGAGGACAAATCCTAAATTTAGAATCAAGAAATAATTTCCTTGTTTTATCAATCAGTGCTTTAATTGGTGATAAAAAAATATTGGATTACATTTAAGGTTAAATTCATGCATTCAAGAATATTATCGAGCCACGCAATCTCAAAAATCATAAACGAAAATTATATTACCTTTATAATAACACAACGAAATTATTCTTCTTGGTGAGTTTGGATCATTTCAAGTCGGAAGAAAGTTCTTATCAAACCGGTTCAGGTGTCGGATATATCCTTTATGATAAAACTTGGTATGTAAATGCGAAGAAAATTCCCATAATTCAAACGGAGGCATAAAATAACAACTGGAAACGGAAATAAAATGCTCTACCAAGCCTACATGCAGTAAAATCCACTGAACGGAAAACAAATGCGCAAAAAATGTGCAGAAAGGCAGAAATGTAAGTGAGTCTTTAAGATGTCATTTTGTTGGGTCGTTTTTGTTCCATCCAAAAAATAACGCACAGACATCATCATTATTTGTTGTTTTCTACTCCTTTACTTCTCTTCCAGTTCTCTTAATTATACGAAAACAGCTCGGTCATTTAGCAAAGTTTTCTTTGCTTCTAGTTGAATTTGTCTTTGTGGAGAAATATCACAAACAAAAAGATGAATAAAAACAAGAGCGTTGATTTCTTATAAATTTTCTTTGGATTCATTACATTTAAGTTTTTTTTCAATTCTACTATTTTAGTAGTAGTGCTCGGTAACGAGATAAATTTATTGGGTAAAGATGTTGTTAAACTTTCTGAAGTTTAGGTTCAGTTCGTCAAATTAGACGAGAAGTTTCTGTTCCACTCAATTACCTCTCAACATTTAGTTTTGTTTCGTTAGATTAAACAGATTTAAAGTTTTATCTTACTTGAAAAAGTAAGTGTTCGAGAATGTCTGGATTTAGTTCCAATTATAACTTTGTTTCTATTTTCAAAAAACTCATAAATTATCCCGGAAATTTATCATACTAAAATGTAATTTCACAATTTTAAGATTAGATAATTAGGAAACAAATCAATTAGAGGAAACTTACAACTTTCACATTCAATTAATTAATTCCAAAACATCCATAAAGTTGTTTTGTTGAAAAACAAATATTTTTCGAATAGGCCCAAAACTAGAAAGCCATTTATAATTGGAACTTCCATTAGTCCATTAGCAAATTGCATGAAAGCCAAAAGCAATTACAAGAACAATATTTCCGATGTTTAAAACTTGCTCCCAAACAACACCATGAAACTATATTTTTGTTATATCCGGTTCAATGTAATAATTTCCAATATTCGTGCAATTTATTCGTGCAGTCAATTCGTATTCCTCGATCTGTTAAAATTAAAATAATTACTCTCAAAATATCATCACAATTGCAGCGAATTGCATTACATTAATTAACAAAATATTTCCTTGTTTAAATCATGTTCATATCACTACCAGGAATTTTATTTGTTTATTTGCAACTAATTGCTAATTTACAAGTTGTATCAAATAATTCATGCGTTGAAGCTGTCATTGTAGCTAATAAACATGTCAAAATCATGCAAAACAATAATTAATTCCATGTGGAGAAATTGATTTCTGTTAGTTATTAATTTGTCAATCAAAATTACTATTTTTACACTTTAAAAATTACCGAGCAATGGTATGAAATTTGTGATATGATGCATGGACGATGTAATTAATTGTTGTTATGAATTATTGATATTACAACGTATTTATTATTGAAAAAAGAGTAATGAAAGTGAAATCAATTTTTATATTAAAAAATTGTTACTATTATTTTCTTGTTTTGAGTTTGAATTTTTAAAGAAATGTTATCAGTTGTAACTATACAAAATATTGCAAATTTTTCTTTTGATCTTTTATCATTCTTCAAAAAATTTAATATTTCAAAATATCAGTAATATTTTCTCATGAAATCCGATAAAACATTGGATTATCTTTTGTCACGTTTTGGTCACTGATTCAATTTTTAATTAAATTTCACATTGTTAATCAATTCTACGATTCATTTAGACAAAGCCATAAAATCATCACTCTAAATTCCACAGAATTAGAGTCAGTGTGTAATGAAAAGTGCCATTCAATGTAATTTCCCGGAATAAAAAAATCCATTAAACTCTTTCCATGCAACTGAGTCCATTATACAAAATTATCCTTCGTGCACACATTTTGTTGGACGATCAATTTCGAAAACTTGGAAATATCATTTCAGAAAATGCAAAGCAACTTGTCGACAACTCAGAATTCGATTTCTGATGCACTTCATGAAAGTTAAAAATTGCATCACAAACTTTATCCTCGAGTGCAAATTTCTTTTTCGGGAAACTTGGAAGTTGTTGGAAATTTGCAGCATTTTAGGTGATGTCTTTGAGTGCTAGAATCACGATTACAATTCGTGATATAAAATGTAATTTTGCCTTCTGATCGTTATCAACTCGAATTCGAATTGCACCAAGGCCGATTTAATTCCGTTTAATGCTCTTATTTTGTTTTCGTTCGAATTTTCCGGGACGATTTCCTCTCAAGTTCGGCATGGAAGGACTCCGGGATTAAATTACGTTTTACCAGGCGTGCTCATCAATAAAAGAAGGCGATGTGCGATGTGGAAGAAAGGGTTATAAAGTCGATTAGAAATAAATTAAATGAACTTTCCAGATGCTTGATTACAACTTCGATTTGTTTGTTTAATTGAATCATTCCTTGTTCCTTTATTTGATGGGAAAATTGATTCCATTGATCTCCAATATCTTCACAAATAATTAATTGTTATTAGCGTTCATTTTTATCCTTGAAAAATGAATTAATTAGTCAACAAAAAACGAAACCATAATTTAATATACTTGCAAAAAAAATCCGATGGGAATGATAAATAACGAACATAAAATTATTGCTTGAGAAGCTAATAGAGATCATTTATCATTAATATCTGCTTGATATCTGCCGCAATCTGTAAAATATGATTGCGACTATATTACATAATTTATTAGTGTTTTTATCCTTGGAATGAAATCATTTATCATTTGTTACACTCAATTCATTTATCCTCACTCAGAGTCATCAAAAATCATATCTGAAATCCAAAAATTTCAGCATTTCAAATGGACTATAAATGAGATTACTTCATTTCCTGATTTCTGCTTCCTTTCTTCATACAGTCACTCATTTATCTGGATGTCCTTTCATCCTCTGAGTATGTGAATAAAACCCTCCATAAGGGAACAGTTATACCTGACCTCTGAATGGAAAAACGGGATGAAATGCGTTTTGTGAGGACAATTTCGAGGATGCTGTAATGAAATGAGCTCGACACGTTTCAAAAGCATTCGTTCCATGGGAGGCATCGAATTCATCACGTTGACATTGAAAATTTAGCGCCATCGTGATAAGAGGACATTTTCAAAGGAATGAGTGTAAACTGAAAGTGGCCCCATTTGCTTTTCTTTTCTTCCGACAAGATTTTCCGAAATTTCCATACCATTCACCATTCGTCGCCAAAGCGTTTCGGAATTTTCGTAAACGTGTACTCATCGCTGTCATTATTTACATATTCTTCCCGGGAAAAGATGCCATTCTTTATTTGACATTCTCCTGCTGCTCCATTTCTTCTTTTCGGTTGTTATCTTTTGGTGTATCATTTAAAGTGGTTGCAAGGACATAAAATTTCATTGAATGAAACAACAGACAAAAGGGAAAAGAGGAAATATTATAATTGCAAACGGAAATTGTTGAAAGCATTGCGATTTATTGCGGTCGTCCTGGAAATATGTTGCATGGCTTTTGATGGTTATAATGGCGAAAACCGCAATTTTGCAGCTATTATTTCAGGCTTAATGATAATCCTTATTCAGGATGTGGTAGCTGAAAGGATTTTCGCTTTTGTTTCTGTGGTTTTCAGTTATTTTCAAAGGGATTTTGCAATGTAGGATGTGTTAAAATTATTATTTTATGTTAAATGCATGGAATTGAGGTATTAAAAGGATATCAACAGAAAAAAGGACAAATGAGTCGTGAAAAAAATGAGATTTATTATTACCCATTATAATATCCTGAAAATTTGAAGTGATTTCAATAGTTGATTAAATTATCCTTTATAATTAGAAATTTTCTTCGGATTATGATATGATCCAAAACAAAATCTCATAGTAATTAATTAATCAATCAAATCTATCTAAAAATGTTGCTTATCTCATTCTATAAATAGAAGGATTATCTATTATTGCCGTTTATTTATAAACATTGCAGAGATAACGAAACCAAAATGTTAACCTCAATGTGCATTGATGCAATAATTAAATTGATACGTACGTAAAAATGACAAATGAGATCTCATAATTTATTTATTTAGGAATTGTTGATCGATTTTCTAATCCAACCCTTGAAATACAAAATGTTTCTTTTGTTAAGGATGTAATAAATCATTCGATACAAAACCAGGTATTTGTAGGTCGTTCTTCCGGTTTCCAAGTATGTACAACAATCAAGTTTTCGTTGATATTGCGTGCATGCTTTTGATCTACTCGACACCAATTTGCTTTCATAATTCATACAATGAAGACAACATTGATTTCAAAGTTCTACATGGATCTATAATTCAAGGACGAATTGGAAACGTGAAATTATTGCCATATTTGTCCCCTTTGTTCCCATACTCCATGAAATCTTAAAGAAAATTTCCCCATGTGAGAAATATCTTCTATGATAACTTTTTTTTTGGGGGGGGAAAGTTCTGAAATTTTTTTGTGCCTTTTCAATTTCGTTTTTCTTTTTCAATCATTTCCAATCATTTTATTGATCTTATTTTTTCAATTCAATACGCGCAGTTTATCAAGATACCACCGGAAATGGAATTTCTTATCGATTATCCTTTCATTTATTTTCGTATCTAAAAAACTTACCACTGCAGACATTGCAGTCCTATTTAAATGGCATCAGAATATCAAATGTCAAAGGATATTCACTCGATGGTAACGTTTAAGTATGATTATGATATGTAGACGTATAGAAATTTTGCAGACATTTAATGCTAATGCTGGTTAACACGACATACTCTCATTAAAATACTCATTTTGGGATGCCATACAATTTAAGAAATTGCTCGTCTTTTCGGTAAATGAGCCCAAATTAATGAAACTTCGGAGACAATGAAAAACAAGCTTCTTGATTTCAATTAGGTATTTCTGGGAATTTAATTTTTTCCATAATTCGTGTAATAATTAAAATTAATTTGTAAAGTTTACATGTGAAAATAAATTAAATGATAAAAAAGATTAAGGAAATATTTAGCATTCGTGAAAGGAAATCCGAATGTGCGCGTGAAATAAATAATTCACAATCAAAACATAAAAATTTTTACCCATCAAAATATTCGCATTATTCAAAATCATAGATAAAATTGGCGCAAATTTTCCATTAATTCAACGGAAATTTAGCTATTTATGGATTGAATTTTATCAAAAATATGTAGAATATTAAAAAATCGATTACAAACGGAAATATCTTCAATTCTATCAATTTGAATAAAATCAACTATCGAATTGAATAAAAAAAAACATGAAAACAACTTTTTGGAAAATTTATAACGTTTTTTTAATTGTAGAACGCGGAAGTATGAAATTAATTTATTGTACCAGATTTAATTAATTATTTTTTAACTACGCAGTCAGTGCTAATTAATGGTAGTAGTTAGATAGCAATTAGTATGCCAATTCTTTACTTTATTCGAGTAATAATTACTATAAAACTGGCTGAATTATTTGAATTGTTCAAACGCGCAAATAAAAATAACGAATAAATAAATTCCACGTTTACAATACATCAATTAAAAACACACACCTTGCGGGTAATTAACAAAAAAAGAAATTTTTATACAACTCTAAAAGAGGTCGTTTCATCGTTCAATTAATTTTTGCTTGATAATAAAATAATAAAATGCCATGTGAAAAAATCATCAAAACAAGTCATAAATAAATTCTCAATGAAAAAACTTCATTGTTTGTTAAATTCACCTATTTCCCTATTTATTTATCGTATTGCCAAAGTAATTAATGAGAAATCTCAAATAATTAGTCAAGTACAATATTAATTAATGAAATTTAGACATTTTTGGGGAGTTAATTCCCATTTTTTGTGGTAAATGTAATTGGTAATAATTGGTAGCTGACATTGAATATAATATGAGTGAAAGCCATTTGTTATTTATTATCCATGAATAATAGATTTCAATTCGAACAAGTGCTCAATCAAATTCCAAGCATTTGGAGGTTTTCATCTTCAATCAGATCTTCATCAAAATCCCCGAAACCTTTGACATTTCAAATCTCTTATCGTATGATGAAATTGTTTCCTCTGCAATTCAAAATGTACGAATCGATTACGATAATTGCAGCAATTCTGTTTGCTCTTTAAACGAACAGATCGAAATTTGGTGCAGCATTGATGAAATTATTTCGAGGTGTAAATATGCTCGAAATGAATCAATAGGAGCTCAAATAATACGATTGAATCTGAAAATCCCTTCATCAATGCTGCAGATCCGATTAATCGACAAGGAAGCTCTTTCTCTGCGAATTCAATTTCGCACAAAACGAACCGTTTTCTATCTCTCACATTTTCGGTAATTAGGGCTTTTGTTTGGGGTATCATATAAAAGCCTAGAATGTTTGGGTTCGTTTCATAGAGGAATAAATTTTCCCTGTGGTTCAAGGTTTAGGATCAAGGATGAATTTCGCAAATGTGTTCGCCAATCGTAATTATCACCCTAGTCCAAAACATTTACCAAATTTATCATAGTCATAAATAATGAAAGAAGTTTGTAGATTATTACCAAAAAAAATATAAAAAATATTACATTTTTGTTTCCAAAAAAATTATCTACATTTTTTTCTATAACGAAAATTCCATCACTTCAAATTTGCAAAAATATTTCTTTAGATTAAAACAGATTCAATTTTGTTTAATTATTAGCACTGAATATTTCAAAAAATTGACATAAAAGAAAATCTAATTTTTGCTACTTTCTGTATAAATCTACAAATCATCATCTTACAAAAGAATTTTCCTTTCGTTCAAAATTAAAAACTGATATTTTCTTCTTTGGTAATTTCTCTTCTTTAAAGAAAAAGATTGTCTTTGGTTTAAAACAATTTCTTCAGTTCTAGGAAACATTTCAATTTTGGCCCAAAAAATGCAAATTTTTGCTACCAAAAAATTTCCTTTTTCATCAAACATTGCAAATTTTCCTCTTAAAGAAAAAAGCATTTTCCTTAGCCTCAAAACAATATCGATCTATAGTTCAATAACACACAAACAAAGCATTAAAAATACTTGTAGATAACAACTAAAAAACAAAATTTGGCCACAAAAAGATGCATAATTTTGGCAAGCAGATAAATTCCGCTTCCAGCGAAGTTTGCAACTTCTCCTCGTTAGAGAAAAAGATACGAACGAATATATTTCGAGTGGAATGCACGCTCAGGTGGAAAATAAATATATTTCATGCTTGTTTCCCATGGCCAACCATCAACTTCTTCTTCGTTTCGTTACATTTCAGCTTTCGGTAGTTATTATTTGTTCCTGAAGGCCTGCGTTCCTTCGTTATCTCTGGCCAGCTTCTGCTTACTATTTCAGATTTGCTTGCGTCCAGGATACATCTGCAATGTAGAATATGATAATTTATCGAGTCTACCTTTTCTACGGCACTAAGATCTGGATCTATTCTTTCGAAATAACGTTGCAAACCGTTGCGATTCACCCGCAAGAAATTCCCCAAAATGATTTATTGCCTTAATAAATTCCCCACCCTGGAATAATAATACCGTTGTAGTTTAAATGATCATAAATATTTGTTTAGGTCCATGCTCCAAATTGATTTTTTTGTGCGACGCGTCAAAATATGCGAATTCTAGAAAACAAATCTAAAATAGAACTGAACTTGTAAAGAAGCAGCTGCTACTAATTGATATTTATAGTTGGGCTTTTACACTGTGACTTTGTAAATTACAAGTGTCCAAAAATAATTAGTCATTGCTATGCAAAACAATTAGTTGGGCGTAATGGTTTGCCAAGTTGTTTTTTTCTCGTCTAATCTATTTGCAATTTAGTCTTATCGTTGGTTTACATCGGTTTTGAGTGAGTTATATCAATAAATTGTAATTTGAAAAGTGTAGACGGCCTAAAATTTTTATTTAGGTTTATGGCACAGGAATAAATGTAAATGTTTATTGAATGACCCTTGAAAGCACTCGACGTGAATTTTTATTACGCATATATTTGAATTTATTTCGATTTCAATGATGTGAAAAATCGACCAAATTGTTTTATTAAATCAACAAAAATTTTTTTTTTCATTAAAAACGCGAGAAAAATTCTTTTGGATTATTTTATATCATTTCAATTAATTTTACTTTTTATTTTATCTAAATTATTTCTGATAGCAAATCATTTTTGGAAGTAATATTTTTCTGCAATATTTTTTAGATTTTCAAAATCGAAAAAACCAAAAATTAAAATCGTAATTAAAGAAGTTTATTTATGAATTATTCTCATGCATTATTTTATAAAAATTTCTGAAATTTTACAAATTAATTTGACTCAAGAAATTTTCACATGGGAAATTATTGAATGGAATATCAGGATCTGAAATTTCAAGTCAACTGCAATAATTGCTCTAATTAATTAATCAAACTGCTGAACCAGCGTAACCGACGTGATTACCGGAAATGGTACAATAAACCTGATGTGAATTATTAGTCAATATTCACTGATCAAGTTTACCAACTTTATTAACAATTGGTTACTCTAAAACTTCATATTTAGTTAACTTACTCAAAATTACTATTATATAAAATATATTGTCTTTTAATGGATACATTTCAAATTTTCTTTACTCATATTTATTCAACCTTAATGTTATTTCAAATTTAAATTCCATTTTTTTGCAAACTTTCTTTTGTTAGATTTTTTCTTGGCTTATTCTCATTTACACCTCAACTGAACTGAAGTAAAATGTTAAGATCCATAACCCAGCGAAAACTTTTAAACGTATCGTTGCAAATGTTGACTTTTAATTAAGTCCTCGTCCTGATATTGTTTTTCCGCCGGGATGCTCTACATATATTTGCATAGCGAGTACTTAAACGCTTACATTTTATATCTAGAAATAATGCATAAATAATACGCGAGGACCAAACACAGAAACGCTCGGTTGTTTATAATCAATGCGAGAAAGGTGCCAACGAGCAACAATGAAAAGGTTACGTTAAAAACCAATAAGCTGGGTAAATATTTATCGTGCATCCTTAGTGCAAATTTCGCAGCATTCATCGTGTTATTGTATACTCAAGCAATTTGCATGCACAACAATTACAATTTCTACCAATCGCGTTTTGATTGATAAATAATTATATTGAATTAAATATCGGTTGTCAAACATTTCGAGAAGGTCTCCAAGGACTTTCAACTTCAGGTATTCTAATCAATTTTGCTACAGTTACCTATTAGAGTTCACTTATTTGCAATTCCCATTACGGTGTTTATCATAAATATTCGTAATGGCTGTGAAATTTCAACTTTTCAAAACTTCCACAGAAATTTGAACATAAAACGAAGAATTTTATCTATTCCATGAATTCATGAATTATACATACAAAAAATAAATTAGTTTAAAAAACAACTATGAGATAATTGGGCAATTTTATTTTTTGAATTGTAATTATATATTTTAAGATCAAGATGAGATTTAGAAAAAAAAGTGTGAAAATTACCTTACCAGTCATAAACACTGAAGCTGGAACTCCAAGGCCAGTGTTCTCAAGATATTATCAGCAATCAGTAGAGCACATAACACGAATTTGTGCATCTGATAACATCCCAATCTCTGATAACAATGTGTCGTTTAATAGTTGGGCCCGAAGATGAAACCGGAAATGTTTTGTTCCCGTTCACATTTGGTAAACTTCACAGGATACGAACAACAATGGCACAAAGAAGACATCTCCAACGATTATACTTCTGGTTATTTGTTGTATATTATATGCAGAAAAAATTGACAGACACTTTGCAAACACTTTTACTTATTGTTTGGTAGTTTACAAACTTTTTAATATCCCTTTTATTTGTTGGGTTTTTTAAACTTTGGTCGAACTTTTAACGTCTATCAAACGGAATGGTTTGTTATCCTGGGACGCGCGAAAGCGCGCGGACGAAGAAGTGAAGTCCGACGATGCGCGCGTTATTGTTGAGACTGGCGCGCGATTCGCGAATGCTAGCTGAATGAAGCTGCCTCACGCACTCACACATCGAAGAAAAGTGGGGGCGGTAATGTAGCAACGAGGAGAAGGCACGGGAAGTTCATTGAAAAGTTTCCCGCACACGTTTGTCTAATTTACGGTAAATGTCAACGCTGAATTTTCAAGTTTATTGATGTGCATTCGAGTCCTTCAGATTGCTACAAGAAAGTGTTGAGTGTAGATTGTGGCAAAAATGAGTTGTTCTTTTTAGATTTCTAATGATATCAAAAAAATAACATTCGTAATGGTACAGAATCGCTGCAGAATTCGGAAATACCCGGACTTGAAAAATGGGGTCCTAAAAATGCAAAATTTTCGCTTTTTTTCGCGTCTTTAACAGCGTATAACTTTCGGACCTTTCGGCCAAATAAACTAAAATTGGAACCAAATTGTAGATCTTGATGAGCACTTTCCAAAAATGTATGGGTTCATGCCCTTTTGGTCATGGAGAATGCAGAAATCGCGTTCGAAGAAAAAATTGGAAAAAAAGTTTGTAGCGAAAAAAGCAATAAGAAATTCTTAAAATCACTCGAGTTTTCAAAATTTTTCATATCTCTGGAACTATTGGACCGATTTGGATGATTCAAACGGCATTTATAGTATTTTGACGAAAAAATAACATTGGTCAT
>JARJDZ010004134.1:0-22169 GCA_030264555.1 Aleochara sp. GC000083 | reverse complement strand
CTATGACGCAAATGATAGAGAATTGAATTGCCTACAAGCCTAATTTTTAATCATAACGATCGGCCAATTGGTTCGGGAAATACAAGCAAAAATGTACAGAACTGCACAAAAAAATTGCAACTTTTTCAAATTAAAACGAGGAAAAACTACATTTCCCGGGGGAAAATTAAATGAAACTATGACGCAAATGATAGAGAATTTAATTGCCTACAAGTCCAATTTTTAGCGAAAATGTACAGAATGTGCATTAGGCCATTGTCATCTTTAAAATTAAAATCCAGAAAACATATTTACATCTGATTTTAATGAAATTAAAGCTATGAAAAAATATAATCATGCACAAAGTTTAAACGGGATTCATACTTCACAGACATTTGATATAAATAAACATTGTACAAAGGCCATACTCTCATATGCCAGTCATCGTTGTCGTATTAAAATTTTAAATTTACAGTGCTTAGTGGGTGGCTATAATAGGTATAACCTGATCTGCTGAAACTGCTGATGCTCATATTTCTGAATTAGCATGTTAGTTTCTTTATCATAAAAATACTCGTAAATAAGCAATTATATTCTGCAAAATGTTGTGGTCCTTAATTGGAATTGGAGTATTCACATATGGTGTTGTTTTTATTATTGCATTAGTTTTTGTGGATTGTGATATTCGCTTAGCTTTAATAGAAAAGCTAGGGAAATCAATCAGTAAGTAAATTGCTTGAATTTCAAAACCATTTTCATAATGCTAAGTTATTGTAGATCGAATGAGAGGCCAAGTTGTATTTATAACTGGTGCATCAAGTGGAATTGGTGAACATACTGCCTACGCTTTTGCCAAACATGGAGTTAAATTGGTATTGGCTGCCAGAAGGCGCAATGAACTTGAAAGAGTTAAGAGGAAATGCCTTGAGATTGCAAATGGTGCATTAACAGAGAATGATGTTCTGGTTATTACAATGGATATGTGTGATACACTGTCACATAAGAAGCATTTTGATTATGCTGTGAGGCATTTTGGGCATGTTGATGTCTTATTTAACAATGCAGGAAGGTCTCAGAGGGCAATGTGGGAAAATATTAGCTTATCAGTGGACAAAGAGTTGTTTGAATTGGATGTCTTCTCAGTTGTTAATATTACCAGAGTTGCTTTGGAGCATTTTAACCAGCGTGGTGTTGGTCATGTTGCTGTCACATCCAGTTTGGCTGGATTGTTTGGTGTTGCTTATTCTGGAAGTTATACAGGAGCAAAACATGCAATCCATGTAAATCTCTACACCTTTAGGGAGCTTGCACCTTGATAAATTTTGTATTTTGCAGGGTTACATGAATGCATTAAGGAATGAAAAGATGGGCAAAGGATTAACTGTTTCATTGTTTTGCCCAGGGCCTGTTTTTACCAATTTCTTACAGGAAAGTTTTACAGATACACCTGGAGAGGTACTATGAAAATTGAGAGTTTTTTTTCTTAATTTCATTTGCATCAATTTCAGAAATATGGAATTACTACTAAACCTACTGATAAACGGATGTCTGCTGAACGATGTGGAGAACTTTGTGCGATTGGAATCGCAAATAAGATAACGGAAGGTTGGATGGCATTATTTCCTCTTCTTCCTGTCACCTATTGTGCTGTATATTTCCCGTTAATATTTCACTAGTAAGTTAATAGTCATAAGGTCTTAAAAACTATATTGAATCTGGTTTTTTAGTGGAGTAAAAATCTTGGGGCCCGAACGAATGTTCAAATTGCGTGATAGTACCCAAGTTGAACTGACCAAAATTGAGGTACAACAAATCTAAGCGTCAGCTAATTTGCAACATTTTGTTGTGTGCTCGTCGACTGTATGCTTGGTGTTCGTCCATATTCTTTTATTTTGCACATTAATTAATATTTACTAATTTATAATTTTGTTTCGTCACCTGTTCTGCCATATCTTTCTGTTATTCACTATGTGCCATTTTTCATGTATTTGCCTTTATTCTAATTAGCAGCTAATCTCATTATCAATTACAATACTCGTTTACAGAATCAAAGTGTTTCAATTTTTAGGGTGAAAAGAGCTCCTAATGGTTATGGTTGGTATAACACTGGTCGTGGTTCACACAACACATTAATTAGTTTGTAGACTTATTACTCAATTCCAGAACAACTCTTTAATTGAACAAATATGCTTATCTTTTTCAGTGTGCTTTTAACTCTGTTGAATTTATTATGAGAATATTTGTTATGTTGTTAACACAATTGTTATGCAATTTTCAATTTGAAATGATTCCTTGGGGCCAAAACAGTACATTTTTATACCGCTTTTTTAATTAATATTGGTTAATAACTGTTTTATTGTTAATAAATTTGCTATACGAATTGACTAAAAGAAGTTTGATTTATATTGCTTCAATATTAATGAAATAAATTGATAATTAAAGAAAATTCATGTATATTGTGTTGCCTATAGTAAAGTCCATAGATTGAATAAATTTGATTCAATTTCAAAAAAACTTTCCAAGTCGAGGGAATATTTATCATAAAGTTTAATGCGTAGTGTCGTATATTTCACCAAATGACACAAGCATTCAGTTTTTACGTCGTTACAGGCAATTAACAGTCTGCATGGGACGGCCATAAATAAAACTTTATTGAATTCGTCCGCGATGCCAAAAGCCCACAAAGGATTAATAAACACATAAATAGTTAAATGACAAGCGGCTATAATTTAATCAAGTCGCGCGGGGACAATGCACATAGCGTCTCTGATACAAGCCAGCAATCGCGATTGATGCAGATCGCGTGCGCAAAAAAGCGAATGCGTCTCCAAATGCGATCAGCGTCGTCGTCGCGCGTTGAGGGATTTCAAATGAAATGCGAATTGCGACGATGGCTGCGCTTTTAAATATGGAATTGATGGCCGTTCGATCAAATAGCGTTCGGCAAAAACGTGCCAACTACGTCGAACGGCAGAATATAGTAAAGCACCTGCCGTCCGTACACGCTCGTCGCATGTTTGCGACTTCGATTCGCTATATATGCGCAAATGCAACGACTTTTCCGACCGACTCGGCCCAACTTGGCGTATTTTTTTTTCGCCCCGATGATTCCGTGAACCATCCTCGCCTAGTATGTCGCTGCGCCGCAAAAAAACCGCCAGCCAGTCCGAAGGAAGAGACCAGCGAGATACCAAAAAGATTTGCGCGCTTTATTTGCATCTTAATATGTGCGCGCGACCAAAGCGAGTCGCTTCAGTTTCCTGAATTCTAATTAACTCTCAGCCTCTCACTTCGCCTTTCATGCGCGGCTGTAAATTTCTTTGTTAAAGATCGATCGATCGATCTAGCTGATAGCCGCGTCGAGTGCATCAACAAGATGCGTATTTGTCGCAGAGCGCGCGCACGTGATTGTTTCGGCTTTTTGTGCGTGCGTGCGTTTCGCATCTGCAATTGAAATGATTCCCGAGTATAGCGCGGGTGAGATGCGCGCTGAAGAAATCTGAGTGACGCGTATTGTCAGCGCGAAGGAAAAAATGCGACGAGGAACTGCCGGCAATAATCTCCGATCGATCACAACTATAGCATGCCGACACAATAAAAATACGTGGTACAAATACTTCGGCGCGCTTTGTGCTTCTTCTTCAAGTCGATGACACGCACGCAAAAGGAAGCTGCTGGAAGGAAGAAGGCTCGCGGTCGCTTCTTCTTCTTATTCTTCTTCTTCTTCGGCCTCTTGGCCGCTTGCATGTTTGTGGTGGTCTGCACGTTTCAGCTACCAACCAACCCGGCATTGACCATGGTCGTAAATTACTTGGAGCGCACGGGGGAATGTCAACAGCTCAACGATTAAAAATGATTGCTGCAGATTAATTTGCAAAGTTTGATTACTCTGACGTAGGCAACACAATGTACACGTGCATCGTTTGAATCTTTCAAACTTTTTAATTATTGTATTTTTACTTAAAGTACGGGGAAGTAAATACAAGAGGGGAAATCTATGATTTGTAATAAAAGCAAAGTGTACCTTAGGCAATTGAGCAAACTGAGCAAATAAAAAATCGTGAGAATAAAATTCCACGAGCGCGCACAAGAATTGAGCCATAAATTTTACTATTTATGCTCTATTGGGCAAATATTTGAATAGATCCAGTAAACATGTTCGATCGACTTAGATAAGAATCAAGTCCAGATTGATTTTCACTCTTATCTTTATGTATTAAAAGTATGATATCCAAGATTTGTATTTATGGCTCCAATGTTATCATCAACAAAGCGCAGTTTTGTTTGATTCTTCACCCCTTTAACGTTTATCATCTCATCACATGCATCGTATTTAATACTAGGATTCTGATGCATATTTTGAAATGTTTGCAGGCAAACAGAAGCCAACCACCTGTTGAAATTCTGTGATCTACAGACTTGGTGAATGCTATACATAAAGCTCGATGAATAGAATGCAGCAATCGTGTGCTTGTATCCTAGCGTGAGAACGTCCTGATTCGAACTATTTTTCAATTTCCATGGGGAATTTCGTAATGTAATGCAAAATATAAAAGAGACTTACTACTTTTTTGCAGGCCGAATGATGATTTTCCAATCAAAGATGCCAAAACAGTCTGAAACAAAACAAAAAAACAAATTACTTAACAAATTCGCAAAAACTTTGTTTTTACATTAAACCAAACTAAATTAATTTGCTTAATGGATTTTTCCGCATAAACCCACGCAAAACAACTGAGTTGCTTGCCACTGACATCTGTCTACATGTCGCTTCTTTGTACAAACGTTGTAATGTTCTGATTTAATTGCAAACTATGCAACTCCATCGAACAGACACCTTTACCACAAGCCAGCAAGGCAAATGATAGATAGATGGATTTAATGAACTTCCACTAACTGTAATTGTAAATTGCATTTACACTGCACAAACATTTTCAAGACATACACCCCAGAAAATTCATTTCACAGTCACTCAACTTTGAAAGAAATAACTGCAAAGCCATGATTTGTACTGAAATTTGCAAGATGTAAAATTCTCTGCTAAGTAATTTTGGCTGGGATTGAATTTTTTGGTAGTTTATGTGGAACACTTGGTATAATATCTTCGTGATGGCATTGGGTGCAGCGGAGGAGGCGCAATGTAAGTGATATCAATTCGCTGGCCCCTGATGGAACCGGATCTGCTCCGGACACACACAATTACATCGGTAATGATTGTCCGAACTGTTTACATTGAGCGACGCGCCTGGAATTAATTACTTCTTGTAATTAAAAGCGGTGGTGCCCCCACACACGCGTTACAACGGTCCCGCTGGTCGCATTTGCTTCAGGTGAATCGAATGAGTACAATGTGCGCAACAAGATTTATTCATGTAAAACCAGACGCGAAATGATCCACGAAGGAATAAGGAGTTTATGATATTGCAATTCGTTGCAATTTAATGCAAAACTATGTAGATTTCGAGTCAATAAATGTTTAAATTAGTGAAATTTTTGTTCTTAAGGTTCTTCTTCTGAAGATTTTCCTTAGTGTTTTCTGTTTGAAAGTTTTCCAAAGTTTTCAAGGAATCTTTGACGCTTCTAAAATCGGGGTGATTCAACTCCAATATTGACAAACAAGAAATCAAACAAGTTGAGTTATTTCGATTCTTTTTTCAAGTACGACAGCTTCTTGCTTTTGAACGTCTAGGCAATTCGACAAATATTTACATTCTCACGTTGCTGAAGTTGATGGCGATGCGTGGGAGCACACATTACTCCAACGTGAGCATAAGGCACTTAATCATTCGCCATTATCAGACATGTATTTGTAGAATTATGATGAGTGTTTGCATGTGACTTTGATAAAACATGTTGGGCTACCATAAAACTACCATTTACTTGGTAATGTAAGTTTGCAAATTTGCAAAAGCGATGGTATTTGCACACTTTACGCCCTCAACATGAGACTACTCATTCTTGATGATAACAAATTTTATTTGTCTATCCGAAAGCAAGAAATTTATATATTTGTACAACTAAACCGAAGAAGAGAAGAAATCTCAACAAATCTCAACTTCTTGCTGCTCGTTTACGATTGCGAAAATCCATCGTGATTTACGATCGTGTTCCAGCCAATTCATCTTCTGGCAGGTCGGAAAAATAATGCCTCTAATGCTTCTAATGCATCGCATCTTCATAAATCTGATTTATTAAATATTCCTTAATGAGCTGCGCGCGTTACTTCTTCGAGATGTGCACCATGAAGGTACATAATTAACTTATTATCTGAACGTTCGTAAATACCATCATACGCGTCCGTTTATTTATTTATGAACAATCAAACGCGCGTTAATTCGTCGACCAATAAATAAAATGCACATTAACATATTACCGGGCTACAAGCTGCTTCTACTGTCGTTGTTGTTGTTGTTGTTAATATAGACAAAATATCGCGTACAAGTTTCCAGAGTATTGGCTTCGAACAAACGCGGATAATTTATTGTTAAATATTTATACAAAAAGTTATGCGCTTACTGCATGCTGCTCAACTATTTTCGATGTGTCTGATTAAGTAGTCTTCGTGTGATTCATTAGCGAACATGTTCATTTGATGCTTGATTTCTGATTGCGTATCGATTCCTTCTGCCTGGGTTTTTATAAATCATCTCTACTGCTTAGATATTCTCGGATTAGTTATTTCGAACTTCTTCGTTAAGCGGTTATTTATCGACGTGTTTAAGTTTTTAAACGGTTTTTAATTGCATGCATGCATCGTTAGTTGTTGTTGATAATGACTTAATTTATCTAGATTTCTCTTAGAAATTCCACTTAGCAACAAAGTTTTCAAGTATTTTTTTTGGGAAAAAATACCATTAAGAAAATTATTTGATTGGAGATTTGAAAATTTAAATTCTTACCTGAAATTCACCTGCCAATTTCCAGATTTTCGTTTTTAGTTTTCAGTGAAGAAATCTGCAATAAAAAAATAAAATTAATAAATAAACTTAAATTTCTTGATGAAAAAAGTGAAGAAATTCAAAAAACTAAATTGCATGCCAATTAATATCAAAAATTGTGTTAATTAATTCTCCCGGAAATATTTCTTATAATATAATATTCTCTTGCTTGATGAGTTTTCTGACTAATTAATTAAATGTGATAACCTGCTGCTCTCTTAAAAGTAAATTCCCAATAATTTTTGCACATGCTAATTATTTTTACACGATCCAACTGTGCAAAAATTGCAAATAATTAAGTGACACAACACTTAAAAAACTGCATGCAGTCCATTCATTGCAACAATTACAAAGAAAAGTATGATTAATTGGTCATTGAAATCTAGTTTTCTTTTATGAGGGCAAAGAAATCTTCGATGTTGGCGTGTTAATCGCTAATAAGTAACAAGTTTACATACAGTAGCTAATGTTTTTCTGAGCATAATGTACCCAGTAGCTAAGATTATTTGTTGCTTATTATTTCTTGGTGGATACAAAACGCAAGAACTTTGCTAAAGATTGAGGAGCATGAACCAGGGAATAAAAACTTAAGATGGGGATTTGTAAGTGGCAGAAGGAGCAAAGATTGTAATTGCTTTTGGTCATGTACGTTCACATGTTTGAATTGATAACAAGTCACCACAAATTATTTAAATTATGATTATTATACAGAGGTACCTCGATTTTAGTGAAAAGTTTCTAAAGAGTTCGAAAAGTTTTTTGGAAAAGATGAAGTTAAATATTTCTTAAGGCTAGAAAAAATGTTGATAGGATACAAGAAAATAAGATAATTTGACATTGATTTTTGTTTGAAAATCAAAGAGGCATTGAAAATTTTCCAGAAATCACTTAAATTTTTTGCAATGTTTTGAAATTTATGGAATTAATTTCCTAAGAGTTAAGATAGCAATAATATTGTTTTATCAAATCGTCAAATGAAATTTTGAAAACTAAAAAAAAAAAATTGGTACCAAAATGAGGTGTACCTGTAGTAACCATACTTAAGCCTAATATACTTAATGGAAGAACATTGGTAGCTGATGGTAAACCACACATGGTTGGTGGTCACATATCTGCATACGAAACAGGCGCAAACGACAACAACAAATGTTTGTTGCAAAAGAGTGGAAGGAAATCTGCACAAACAGAAGAAAGAAGCGTGCGAAGACACGCGCGTAACTCAACCGCGAGCATGACACAAAACAATATTGGCGCTCGCGTCGCCGCGCCGCCATTTGCAACGATCGAGTGAGCAATTAGTTATTATGACACGCCGCGGCGCATGTCGCACGCTTTGTTTATGCAAATGCGTGTGCCGAATGCCATCACAGCTACTGGTCGGACATGCACGCACATTTGCAAACGTTTTGCGCGCTTAATTGCGCGACATATGGTTGAAATTCATAAACGCATGCGCACTAGGGACGATAAGTTTGTAAGTAACCCAAAGAAGCGTTCTGGTGATTGCTAGATAATTTGTTAGACAATGTTGTAAGAAGTTTTTGTGAGGTAAAGTTTTCGAAAAGTTTCTCGAGAAGATTTTTTCAGGAAATTTGGTATCAGAAAAATGATTCAGAATTCGTTACGAATATTGGTTGGAAAGGAAAGTTCTGAAATAAAGAAAAATGAACGGTCACCCATCTAGGACAAAAATCAGTCATTGATGTTGCACTTTGAAAACTTTCTAGAAATTCAAAATATTTAATGCGTGCATGTTCAATCCGAACAATTCTTTCGCAATTTGTATCCACGAGTTAATTACCATTTAATCAAATTGTATGCATGGGCGCGAGGTTCTAATCAAATTATCCACGTGAACAAAAAACGACTAATGAATGGTTTGTTTACAGACGCGGATACGCGTGACGTCCGAGTCTGAAATTACGCCCGATTCACCTGTAGCTACCACACAATAAAGCAAATAATGGCCACCTTAATTAATAAGCCTCTCGGTCTTGGTCGGCGTTGTAGGTATGCACTTCTTGCATTAATGTTAATTAAATTGTGGTTCATCATAGTCTGGCCGACAGCGACCATCGTCCATTCGAGCATTGTGGTAAGATTGCCAGCCAAAGTCAGAAGCCAACGCCAAGAGTCGTCAGCTGCATGCGCATTGCACTCGAAATTATTAATTAGAGCTAACGGTCCATGTCATTGAAATTTTTACAATTTCACTTCTTGCTGTTCTTCGGCCGGAATTGTGCATACGTGCACGTAGTAACCAGTCATGCACTTTGCTGAAATTAATCGGCAATTACACAGTTTCTGCGTTTACTTGGTGTAATTGGTAATTAATTGTAATTATTTTTGGTGCAAATTATAATTATTAGTTTGTCGTATTTGAGTTAAAACTTTTCTTCCTATCTTAATTGAATCAAAAATATTTTTGATATTTTTTTCTGGACTTGAAATTTTGCATAAAATTCATGTCGAATTTCAGAAAAAAAATGTAAGTAATTTTAGGGATTTGTAAAAGTTGAGAATTTACTTGATCTAAGTGATAATTAACTATAATTACTGCATAATTGCTTTATTTTACCTAAAAAATCTTAATTGATCATAATTTCAATGAATCATTTTTTATATTTTATTCTGGTTATGAAATCTTAAGTAAATGTTATATTCAATTTGTTATAAAGATTTGCCAATTTCAAAATGTTCTTGATTTAACAGGAAATTTACTAGAAAAATGTAAATAATTTTATACAGTTACAAAATTTTTGGATTTTTTTGTCTAACTGGTAATTAATTGTAATTAGTGTTGATGCACATTACAAAAGGAATTTTTGATTTATTTAACTAATAAAAATTGAATTAAAATGAAAAATTAAATAAAATTATTCCCAATTTTTAATGAAGAATTATTTATTTCAGAATATTCCTGATTCAGCAAAAAGTTTACTGATAAAAGAAGAATAATTTAAACAATTTCTGCAAAATTAATAGTTTGCTGTAATTGACTTTTCAATTTCTCAAGGTATTTTTAATTGAAATTTTGATTTATATTCCTGACTAATTTTTTTGTTAAAAAAGATAATTCAACTAAAATTTCAAAAAATTTTAAAAACCTGGGAAGTATACACTAACGAAAGTTTACCAAAACTAAAAATTTTTAATATTTAACAACTACAAAATCAGTGATTGCCAAAAAAAACCAATTCAATAAAAGAACTGATTACTTTTTGCAAAATTATGAATAAAAATGGCACGAAAACGAAAATTGCAAATCTTTCTTGATCTGGGAGGCAAAAAAAGCATCATAAAGCGTCTGCCATGTTTCCCAATCGAATTAATTAATAAGCGATGTGATTAATCAGAATCAGAATGCGTATGTCAGCTGGAATTTTGCCGGTTGGAATTCCGCGCGCACACGCTCGTAAACCATGGACGATGGCGGGCAACTCTTGTATAAATGCAAAAAAACCAACAACAACAACAACCAGAAGAACAGAAAGCGTCTCCATCGACGATCATGGGAGATGTTGTTCTCCAGGAGTCAGCAGACAACCGAGCCGAGTAACATTTGCACAACGCTGGGAGCTGAGAGGACAAAACCATCGAAGAAACAAGAACAAAAGTTGCAAAAGCAAAATTGCAAATAAAAAAAAATTATGCGCTGACTAATTGATTTAATTCGCGATGCTCCATGTATACCGTATGTTGATTAATATCAATTAATTTATTGCCAAATTGGGCAAATTAAATTAATGAGTGAATTGCTGAAATGGTTGTAAAAATCTGATAACATCTAAAGTTGTAAAATTTTCATAAGTAACTAATTTGTGAAAACTGAATTTAAAATTCTTGTAGAACTGTTTCAAATATTTTCAAAAATGTTTAAGTTGTGAAGTTAAACTTTAAAAAAATATGAAAAGTTTGTAATAAAAATAGCTATGTTTTAGTTTGCAAATTTGCAAAAAAAATATTTCTAGTTGAACATATCTAAATGATTTTCCAGAAAATGCATAACACAATTTATTTTTTGTTCATGGGATAAACTGTAATTCAATTTTCTTTCTTCAACTTCAATAAGCAAATATTAAAAAAAAATTGAAAACCAAGATAATAAACTTATAAGTCAAAATTTTTAAAGATTGGAATTCAAAAATATCATATCTTCAGAACTATTGGACCAATTTAAATAATTGAAACGTTCGTTTTCAAAAACTTGACAAAAAATAAGAATATTTATTGTTGTTAATCCATGGGGGATTTGGATTACAATTACAATTTAAAATCAGGACATCTCAAATTGTCAAATTGCAAAGTACAATATGTTGATTATTTCAAAGTATGCAAATTTTATTTTGAAAAATGACTGAAAATAAAGTTTATACCTTGAAGATATGAATTGATTTTTGTATGATTAAAGGACAATTTGAAGATCAGAAATATGTAAAACTAAGTTGCAAAAATATCAAATTTTTGCAATTTAAAGAGACTTAAAGAATTAAATAAAGAAATAATCTGTTTGAAAAGTTATCTGAAAATTTGTATTCATAATGAGAACCAATCAGGATAATAAAATTAAATCCAATTTTAGAAGAATTATGAATTTCAGGGTATTCCTAATTCAGCAAAAAAATTCACTAATAAAAGTTGAATAATGTAATATAGTTAAGTAATTTCTGCAAATTTGCTGATTTCTTATGGTATTTTTTAATTGTAAATTTCAATTATCTTTATGACCAATTTATTTTTGTAACGAATTTTTAGTATAGAAAGAAATTCAAATTATAAAAAATATCAATTTTTTGCAATTGAAAGAGAGAAATCAACTATTTGAAAAGTAATTTGAAAATTTGTATTCACATATATAATGAGAAGCAATCTGGATATTTTGTCAAGATATCAAAACGTTTGTTAACATCGTTTTTGAATTTATCCATCCCATTTAACCAACACACACCGAAACGAGCCAATATACAACGATATGGTAATTGAAATTTCCTCCTTTCTTCTCCTCTTTACGCGCCGTGGATAACAAACGAGCCAACGGCGATACGTTAATAAAATCGTAAAGATATCGTCGTCGCGCGTTTAAGAATGGTTTAAGAAATGTTTAAGAAACATGCCGCCGCGACCGCCGCCGATACAATACGTTACAGTTACCTTCTTCTCCTCATCCACGGTGATGGTCTCCACGATCGTGGTCCACGCGTGGTTCCAAAGGGACATAAAGATGGGCATAATAGCACCCAGCGCGTTTACATATTAAGTGCCACATGAGGAGGAGGAGGACCAAAAAGAGCCGAGGCAGAAAGCAAAACGAAAATCCAGCGAAGAAAAATTGTGAGGGCGAGCATCGGTCTGTTTTTTTAAGAGGCCCAACTTTTAAGTGCTCTGCATGCGTGGGCGGCTCTGAAGCGCGCCTGCTGTGACGGTGACAGAACGCCCACGAAAACCATCAAGATATGAGACATCTTCATAACGTCCATCGAACGAGAAGTTAAATCTCCAAAAAGTGGTACTAACAAATTCAAATCCAAAAATTACAACGAAATTTTTACTTGGAAACTTTTGGAACCATCCACAACAATAGAAAACTTCTTCTCATGATTTTTCCATCAAAAAAGTACAAATTGAAAATTTAAATTTGATGGTTCAAATGACATTTTTGAAACACCCCATATAAAATAACTTTACAGTTGCTGAAAATATCAACGCGTGATGGTGATGACGATACGAAAACAGTTTCGTTCACTCGCTCGCATTCGTATAAAGCAATATTTGTATTTACGAGCAAATAAATTGCGCATAAAATAAAATCCCAGATGCAGCCAGCTCGCTCGGCAATATTTTGCGCAAAGTGTATTCACTTTACGGGCCCTCGCCAATTCGGGCGATTCGTGTCGGGGAGCATTGTGGTTTTATGGCCGATTCGCGATCGTTTAGCCAATATGATCTTGTCAATGCGCGAATCAAGAGTGTCAAGTATACGCGCACCTAGTGCATAAGTGCACACACTAGTAGCTATGTTAGTATGATATGTGCACTTCACCTTCGCCTTCTGGATTCGCCAAAGAATGGTCGGCTTTGTAGTGGGTGCATGAACGTCGAGTGCAATATTTGCAATTGCTTACTTTCATTGTTGGTTTATGCATTATTCGATTGTCGATAAAGGTTGTCAACCTTAAGTCATCAGGATGATGTCTAGACTTTGACTTTGAAATCTTTGGATTTCTTATTTCATTGAAAAATAGTCAAATTCAGTTTCAAAAGTTTCAGCATTAATTTTTTTCATTTCAAAAATTCAGTTTTTGTTTGAAAACTTTCAGAAAAATTCATCAATATTTAATTTTTTAGAATGTGCAACAGATATTTATAAAATATATTTAATTCTTAAGTGCTATCAAAGAATTGCAAAATATTTTTTGAGAAAGTCAGGAAAAACTTAAATTTTCACTAGATAAAATTTGTTCATTTCTGATTCTAAGTTTTTACCATTTAATTTATATAAATAAATCAACTATTTAAAGAACATTTAACAGTAAATTAAATAATCTTTGAAATAATGCCAAAATAATTTTTGCAAAACTCAGAAAAACTTAAATTTTCACTAAATGTGTTCATTTTTAATTTTTTACCATTTTAATTCAAATAAATAAATCAACTATTTAAAGATCATTAAATTAACTTTGACATGATTCCAAAATTTGGTAATTTTATTCCCAAATTAATTTAACTAGTAATTTTTAATAAATAATTTTTATATTTAATCATCTTTAACTTTCTTTTGAAATAATTTTTAAATCAAAGCACTGATTTCAATAAATTGAAAATTAAATTGAAAATTACTCAAAAAATAATTAAATAAACTTTCAAAAAATTCCAAATATCATTAAAAAACTTGTGATCGGAAATAGTTTCAGCGAAATTTAAAAACATATTGAATTACTCTACACTAAAAAAAGTTTGTTTGGACATTAGAGTACAAACGACTATTAATTAGTACGTAATTCCTCATGTCGTTTAAAACACAAATGTGCAAAATTACCCATCGCAAAAAAAAAGTCAGGGTAAATGGTAAATTGCATGCATAATCGTGCAGTTTGCATTATTTACCTGGACAATGAGTGCACTAAAGTTGAACTCTTCAGTTGGCAACTTGCAATTTGCAATTCCCAAAAGGTGCAACTCCACCGTGTGCAATATTATATCTAAACGACTCGATTCTATTGCCATTTTATGCTCTGGTGTGCATCTGGTGTGCGCATTGAGCGACGTATATGCAAGAATGTCAATTAGCAATTCGCGTAAAGACCGCACACGGTGGTGATGCATGCTAAATACTTGCTAGTTAGTTAGTGTGAATTTTCAATTCTTTCTAGTTTACAGTTTTCTTCCTATTGTTACAATTTTCTTGGTTTATTTTTTAAGTTAAGAAAATTTTATAATTGGTCAATAATATGCTAAGTTTCTGGATGTTTGCAAAAATTTACAATTTCTTATGGTTTGATATGATTACAAATTAAAATTTCTTAATATAATGATTTTAAATAGAATCAGAAGTAATTATTTTTTCTATTTGAAATTTATCTTTTTTCCAAAAACTTTTGAAAAAAAAGCATTTCAAAAATTTCTTCAACTTTATCATTTCGCAAAAAAATTCAACTTTAAAAATTTATGTGCAAAATTAATTACTTTCATGTCATAATTTTTCTAAGAAATATTTCAAACAAATTTTTGGTCTTAGATTTTTGCAAAAATTCGCAACTATGAATATCACCAATCGAAAATTTTCAACTGCAATTTTTGAAGGAAATAAACCAACGACTAATTAATCAATTAATAACCTCAAAGGTGCTAACAGCCTTCTTCAAGGTGTGAATGATAGGCAACGAACGTGTGGAAGAGGTCTTCTGATGGCATCGAAAGAGACAAAACTTTCGAAAAACATTAAGAAGCGCGGTTCCCACGAAGACGCACACAAAGCACATGCGAGTAGCTTGAAAACTTCATTTACGGATTTGAAAACATGCGGCATACAACTAACAACAGCATCCATCGAACGAGACATACACAATTCCTTCTTGCAGAATGCCATCGATATTCCCGTTCACAGGATGAGCCATCGTTGGCCATCATCGAAAATGCAAATTGATTATGTGCGAAATGAGCTATCGCCTTTCACAATATTATCGCATTATTGTTATTGTATGGCTGTTGGATTGCGCCTTTTCAAAGATGAAAGAGAAGAAGAAGAAAAAAAGAAAAACGGCTGCTGGTAAATTGCAAGTACTCATTCCGTTATTGGCAATTTGTCGACGTTTTTGCATGGTTCTTCATCGAGATGGAAGTGAATGTGATCGTTTCGTTGCTATAGTTACCATGAGATTTTTCAAATTTCTGGTAATTTATGATCTATTTATCGATGATAACGTTCATTTTAATTATTTTCGATTGATTAATTAAAAAAAGAAGTTTATGAAGTCATTTTTTAATGTCCAAATTTTTAATAATAGAAAATTTAAAAAACCAATAAATTAAGAAATTATCACACAACAACAAATTCAAACAAGCTACAAGACAATTTACATACGATAACTGAAATTTCCATCATAATTACATGAATTTCAAGCGTGCGCCTCGTATAATATCAATTTCATTGTTTATTTATGCATATTAGCGTCCATTGTTCTATTACAATGACAAAACGGCCTCACAATAAAGTGCAGTTAGACGATACGACATTTTCCCTTGTTGCTCCAGCCATAAAATGACAAACTCGTCTCCTTTAGCACACTTATCTCAATTTGCTTTTACAGCGCTTTGTAAACTTCACTAATTTATTATCGCTGATATAAGTCGCTATTTAGCGATTGCACGAAATGCGTGTAGGTGTGGGACCTCACTTCTAATGTGTTAACAAATATTTGATATACTCGAGAGAAGACACAGCTCGCTGAGAGCTGAAGGTAATATGAGAAAAGAGCTGGAGAAAAATTTGAATTATTTACTTCAACTTGTACGTTAGTTGTGTGGGAGTTTATTTGAGAATTATTTGTCCACTCCTTGTGAAGATGAATTTGTTGAAGGAGTTGTTTGTGGGGAGTGAAACAGAAATGAAGGAGGTGGAAAAAAAAATCACTTTCTAATTTAATTTATGCTCGATTTTGAACTTGTCATTTCGATGAACAAAAGGAAGGACGTTCGATTAAATATACATGATATGTTAATGATGGCTATTGTTAATAATGTTCAGGTTTTTAAAATTGTGTTCCTACATCAACACCAACACCTTCTTCAAGGATGGTATTGTAAATTTAATTTGAAATTTTTAAAGAAATTTTGAAATATGTCAATGGGATGGAGTTCAATTTTCAAGGAAACTTTGAAAAATCTTGTGGTTCATAACATATTTTCGTATCTTTCTAGATATTGCTTAGAAAATTGTTGCATATTATAATAATCCAATTAAAATTCAAACCCCTGGAATATTTTTAGAATTTTCTAACAATTTTTAGCACTATAAGTTATTGAATGAATTCTGTCCAAATTTTTAAAAGTAATTAATCAATGAAATTTTTTATTTTTCAATATTGAGAAAATTAAATTTTCAACTGAACTCTAAAATTGAATTAGTGGAAATAAACATTTTCAAATCTTAATTCTGCAATTTTTAAAATTTCACATCTGAAATTTTTTTCAATAATCGATTACTCATTGAAATTCTTGCTGATTTATTTTTTAGTTTACTAATTGGCAGGTATTTTCCATTGTTATTTTTGGCAAAAATGCAAATTTCACAACTGTATTAATTCTGTAAAACCTTCTCCTTTCACGAATTGCAACCCACCAGGAAATTACATAAAATATTCCTGGAAGAACTGAACTAATGACATCCACATTCATAAAGGTGTCAATTAAATAACGAACCACGCATACGTAATAAACAACAACAAACAACAAATGACCTGAGGGATATTTATTCTTGGCAAAATCATAACGCAATATAAACGTACGAAATGCACGAACGCGAATGAATTTTAATTGGGCGCGTAATGGAGCAAAAATGATGCAAACATGACCATTGAATGCTACATATTTGCACACATATAGCAAATATTGCTCGTTCTCATTGCAAAATTACAGTTAGATTCATTTAAAAACATCAACAATTTATAAAATCACGTAAACTATGTAAACTATTTTTTTACTTAAGTGAACAAAGAAGATGGTTTTAAATTTTTGAAAAAATTATTTCAAAGACTTAATTCTAGGATATTTAGATCTCTTATTTTCTCAGGAATATGTGAAATTAAATGGAAAAACTAGCACGCAACTCGTTATAGTATCTCTAGTTAGTTTTAAGCTATTAGTGCAAGCTTCTGTGGATTTTCTTCTTGCAGTATCTCAAAAGAAATTTAATGCAGTATCGTATTAATAAACATTTTCAAGCACTCAAAATTTATAACAAAGATAATTTAGATGTAAAATATGAGTCACAATATTAAATTGAAATTGATTCTAAAAAAAGAGTGCCAACATATTTTTATGATTGAAAATAAAATTGTGGCAATAAACATAAAAATATGTTTTATTGACGTGTAACATCTCAATCAAAAGAAATAAATTTTTATAGCTTAATACGTCACTAGATAGTTTAGTGGCTAATGTTTGACACATCATGCAATATACGACTGATTATCCGAGCAAATCAAACACGAAAGTATGTGCGATATGTAATTTTCCGGCTTGTTAGGTCGGTGAGAACAGAGAGCTGATGAATTTCACAATTCGCAATTCGCAATTTACAACTGAAAATTGGCATTATTCGCATGCCTTCAATGGCAGATCGAAAAACTATTAGAGTCTCATGTCTCATGAGTTCTCGTTTTGTCGTTGTTTAATGATTTGACTCGCCTTGGAAAATTCCAACTGGAAAATTCTACTTATTACTTCATCATGTAGATATTTGAACTTTTCATCTCAAGTTTTAAAATAAACAAAAAATTCTTGAACTTGGAAGTTCCTTATAAAATTTTTTTCATGGAAAATCTTCAGTAAATCAGACAAATTTTTGGAAACTTTTCGAGTGAAAGAAAGAAAATTAAAACTCAAGAAATTTTCTTCTACAAGAAAATCTTCAATCTTCAAATTAAAAAATGAGACTTCTCAGAAACTGTCATTGGTCACATTGATCTATAAGCTTCTTTTGAAAGTGAGCAATTCGTTACGTTCTTAGTTGGGCAGAAAATGTCATTCGCATATCGAGACACATACGCGAGATAATCGCCGCATCTCTTCGCGAAAGGTCTGCGCATGAAACGCAATTAATATTCAGATCACACCGATATTATAGCAGCCATCGGGCGCGCTTATAATGCTTATTAACTTTATTTACGCGCGTTCATCAATCAGGATCGAGCCAAGCGATCCGAACAACGCGCTCTCAAACTGAAACAAAGAGACAACACACGACCAGCAATCACCAACAGCAACAGCAACATCTCGAGTTGCTCGCTGGTTGCTGTTGAATATGTCCGATGGATTTTTCAAACAGCCTCTCCAATAAAACACTTTAATGTGCGTTCGAAATCCATTTATAAGGCGGTTGAATAAATTCATGTCGCCAGATTTGTTGGTCTTCTCCATCGAAAAATGCTAAATTCGTCAGTTAATTGATTACAAATTGAGCAACTAATCGTTTTTTTTTTGGGATTAACTCGAATCTTTCGTTTCCAATGCTGAGAACTTGTAGGGAATGAATTATAAGTGGCATAAATTGGAGTGCTGAGAATTTTATTAACAAGTTTTTGGTTCATAATTTGAACTGAATTGGAATCGAAATTGGTTTGTTTTGTGGTTTCTAATTTTCAGACAGATGAAGAAATTTTGATCAAATTTGTAGTGTGAATAGTTAATTCAATTATCTTTAAAATGAGCTATAACATGAATTAATAATTTTCCAAAAAGTACATTTTTGGCTATCAAACTTGGAAAATTGAATCAAAAATTGAAGAAACTTAAAAATCACAATTTTTAATCATTTATATTTTTGAATTTTTTGGCGAAAATTTGGTTAATTAAATGATCTTTAAAATGAGCTATAAGATGATTTAATTGCTCTTGAAGAATCATCAAATTTTGACAATTCAATAACTTTCTCTTATAAACCTCTAACTTTAAAATTTGCGATTTGCATATTTGCAAAATTGGTTGACAAATTTCATTAAGCATCCTCACAATTAATCATTAATTTGTAGATCTTTTAATTAAAGAAATCAATTCTTCATCTAAAATACAAAATTTAAAAATTTTTGAATTGAAAAATAATTTTTGAATTTTCAACTTTTGAAATACATACATAATTTTCTAAGGTCTATAATTGTTAAACAATAGAAGCTATCAAAATGAAACTTTCAGAAATATTAGCCTTTTAAATGATCTTTAAAATAATCAATCTCCTAAATCCACAAATCTTTGAGATCTACAAAATTTTTGCTCTCAAAATTTCTACAAATAAAATTTTAACTTGGAACTTTCAAAAAACTTCTCAACTCTTAAAAATCCTCAAGATAATTTATCAATACAAACAATTGTATTTTCAATTAGACAGTGATCAGTTGCACCACGCGATTGACGCCATGAACGCCATTGAACGCCAACGATCCATCGATCCATCGATCGATCGCTCGCATGTTTTATGGATTATTATTGAATGCGCCCTTTTTTCCGCACAGATCGATGCGAACCATCGCCATAATCGGCTGACGGACTTGAAATACTAGCAGCAAAGAGAGCAATTAAAATAACGCCCGGTTGCGATTTTTTTTTTGCACACGTACTCGAACATATCGCAAACGCGATAATACAGCGACAATTCCGCTCCAGAGCCAGAGCATCATCTCACTTTTTGCCCTTCTTCACCTTCATCTTCGAGCCACAATTCTTCTTCAACTTCTTCTGCTGATTGTGAGCACCAATGCACAGAATGCAGCCGTGATGGATTGATGAGCCTGGATCGAGTGATGATTTACCGAGAAAATCGATTCGCATTGTTCGATTTCAAGGAAGTCGATTGTTTTTTTTATTTCTTTAGTCGTCCTTCCGAGCATTGAAAAAGGAATCGTAGAAATTGCGCAATGAGAAGAGGAGAGTTGTAAAAAATTACGAGGGCTATGAAAAATGCGATGTAAATGCGGAAAATTCTCGGTGTAATCGATTTGATCGAATTTTTTTCTGGAAAAATTGTTTGATGCTACGACTTAATGAATAAAAATCAGTCAGGTCAGGTCAATAACTTAAGTTATCATCAATGAAATAAGTCATTTCTTAGTTTGGACCAGAAAGATCTTTTATCGATAAATGCAATCGGGACACGTGCATTGAACGATTGGATGAAATCAAAATAATTAATTCGCATTACATTTGCATTAGATCCGTAATTCTGTTATGGTTTGTTAGTCTTGTTCATTTTGTCGGCTTCTTTTCGCTGCGATAATTTATGATGGCGTTTTTTATGGCCTGTTACAAAGAACAAACGTAACGGTCATCGAGAGTGGACGCATTTTTATCACGATATCACGTTGCGATTCGATTTTAATTAAGAATTATTGTTAGCTGTGAGTAGTCAACTGTAGAGACTATACAAAGTCTGCAAAGACAAGACAAAGAGTCTTTTATTTGAAGTCGATTTTATCGCGTTTGATTATTAATTATTGATTTTTATTTTGATTAATTAAATTTCATTTTAGTCCTTTATCTTTGCATCATTTTTCAAGTAAAATTTACAAGTAAAATTTCAAATAAGATTTTCAAATCAAATTTGCATAATAAAACATTTATATTTTTTTATAAACTAAATATTTGAAAATTAATTCTGGAAAAAATCATCAAAGATCAAATTGTAATCATTTTAATATAGTCTTAATGAATTAGATTAAAGTAATCTCATCGAGTTTTCAGTGAATGAAGAAAATTAATGTCAACAGCAACAACACATTAAGAAATCTTCTTCCTGTTATCTGCACTTAAAATAGCAAGTTGAATGAATTAACAAATAAAATGAAGAGGACTAAATCAACATTTCTAATTTCTAATACAACTTAATATTCTCTTTCGACAACTTTGAAAATTTGAATCTTCAGCTCTTGTAGAGCTTTAGCTAACAGGAAATTTTGCAAAATTCTCGAACAACATCTATCCTTTGACAAATCGAACGCGCATGTCGCAGCCGCGCAATGAATTCGCGATTATAATTAGTCGGGATTTAAATTGCGCTCTACAACGGTTGTTAATCACATGCACTAAAGCCGCCCCCTTTGAATTATGTCCAGCATCGAAGAATGCGCGCATTTGTTGTTTGGCATTAGAGGAGCGCATAAACTGCGAATGTGCGTGCGAAAAAGCAACCAAAAAAAGTGCGAATGCGAATAAATCGCAGCGTGGCGGAAGACGAAGAGTAACAAGCAGCAGCAACAACATCAACAACAAGAAGAAGCCGAATCAAATCTATTTATAATTGGCGTACACAATATGTTCGAGTAATTAGGGAAGCGAACGACTAATGAATGCGCACTCACTATTTACGCATCAAATTGTCACGTTCAAATTCGTTTTGAAGTTCAATTTCTTCTCACATTTTCAATTTTTTTGGTATTTCTATTTTATTTTTTACTCAAGTATCTTGGGAATGATTCAGCACGTCTGATATCTATCTATGCAACAAACTAAATAATACATCAAGTTTATAGCTATATTAATTATGCTCTGAGGCTTTGATTGCAAAGTCTAATATCATCATGCTCCAGCATCTTCTATGCATGCAGCAGTCGACAATGGATGCACGAAGGTGATGCATGCATCATCAACTCGCAACAAAACTGCGCCAGCGGATTGCTAATTACGGCAAACAAAATATTGATTGACTTTTTAATTAATTCGTTACTTAGCGGACAGCGCGCTATTAATCATCGCTTGCCTATTGCATCGATGGACCATGGTAGACGAAGAGAAGTTGGGTTTGTTGATGAGTTACAGTCGAAGATAAATTTCTTACAAGACAAAACGTTTTTGAAATAATCTAGAAATAATAAACGAGAGAGATTTTTTTGGTTTGAAGCTTCACCAGAAAAAAAATTAGCCATTTAATTTAAATTTTTGGAAATTTTCAAAGCCTTAAAGGGTCGAAGTCTCTGAAATTTTCGAAAAATATTTTTTGGCTCCGATTGACTTCTAAATGGTCTAGATCGATAGTATTTTTCACGC
>JARJDZ010004132.1:0-46812 GCA_030264555.1 Aleochara sp. GC000083 | reverse complement strand
CATTACCTCTTTGTTGCATGCGACATCAGCGACGCCAATTTCTCTAACCGAACTACGAAATCCCCTCCACTTTATCGGAACTCAAACGAAAAATTTTACATTGAGATAACCGAGCCTGTCCTTGAGGTTATGCTTGTTACGCTCAGCTACGCTTTCTGAAATTTAAGCAATATACAGAGTAAAATTGTTTGTTAGTACAGTGATTAAATTTCCATTATGAATTTATGGAATGAGCGATTCCTCGCTCCTCCACCTACAACGTTTTGCAAATTATCAACTCAAGAATTAAGTAAGTTATTGCAAATAGTAAACTGTAAATTACATGTTATATTTTCTAGATTTACAGGAACTCTTCAATAGATTGATTGAAATAGAAACCTTATTCTCTCAGCAAATACAACTTGATGTTGAAATTAACACACTTCAATTATTGATAAAAGGAAACAAGGTCAAATATCGCACACATATTGGCTTCAAACATTTACTAAAACTCAACAAGTGTCTTCGGAACATGCAAGAATTAGATTATAAGAATATCGTATTCTCATATAGAGGTCTAGTTCCATACAAATATGAAGCAGAAACTTACTTTCCAAGTAGAAATATGTTAGATTATCTGCTGGTCAGAACTCAGGGAAATGCACAACTTTTTTGTAGGGTGTTTTATTGCATAGAATTTGCCCATAAGAATTTTTATGATATGTGGAAACTGGGCCATAATGTAGCATTTAGTTTTGTAGTAATTTCCTTAGTCTCAAGGATATTTGTTATTTTGAGATATTTGCTGAAGCATCTATGTGAATTCTATAGTGAACTTATTCCTCTAAGAAAAAAATTGAGCAATGTTGAATTTGAATGGATACCAGTTGAGTATATATTTCCTACTAATCTGAGGGAATGGCTAGATGTTGAATGGATCTTCACAAATGTCACTATTATACAACCAAAACATCGCAATTTGTTAAGTATTAACATAGATGATAATGATGATGATGAGCGAGAACGGAACACAATTGAAGATGAAGAAGACTTACGCATTGTCAATGAGTACATGAACATTCTTGACAGTGATGAAGAAATGGTGCAAATAGAAAACACACAAAGAGAGATTGCCAAAATTAATGAAGAGACCAAATTTACCAACAATATACCTGTTGTTGATTTGGATGATTCTGATATTGGTGAGCCAGTTCAGGTCAGTGCCAAATTAGCTGAGGTACAACAGAAATTGGACAACATCACCACTGTCAAGGAAGCAATAGCATTCATTATGAATGCCAACCAGAACTATTTCAGTTCACTAAACCCAAAGCATTACAATAATTTACGGGCGCATGCTTTAGCACAAAAATCTGATTTGGAGTTGATAAATACACAAAAGGGCAAGAAGAAAAAGAAGAGGAATAAATTATTGACTGGACTCAAAACAGTAATATTTAATACTATTAAAAATGGTTCGTTCACCGCAGCCGACGTTACTTCTTAAAATTCAATTATACAAGTCTATTGAAATTGTAAAATTGACTATTTGTTTCAATGTATCAAGGAGAAACTCTATTCAGTATACATGTATGTGCTGTTTATGAATTATATTAATTCATTTTCATTGTTATTTGTAGGAAGCCATGTTAAACCGAAATGTTTTATTTCATGTTTCCTTGTCAAAATACTAAACTAAGTATCACAAAATTGTAAAATACATAGGTAAAATCGCAATGAATAACTTACTTGGTAACAAGCACACCTCCTTCTGGATCAAATATTCATCTGATTTGTACTCTTCCACAGCTATCTTATGTATGAAATGACGCCACAAGCTAAAGGTTTACCCGCTGATCCGGTGTTTGCACTATCTGCTGTTCCTCCACGTCCCAAATCATCCTCCTTCTCGGTAACAACCATAGCGCGACCAATCACTCCCCGAATTCCATTCAATGATAAGATGTGATCAACGTGATTGATTTCAGCGGTTCCATCCTCTTTTGCTTCAACATTACCGAGATCGCCAACGTGACGTTCTGGATCGCGCGGACCGCCATGATGCAACTGTTGACAATGATAAAATTACAACGTTTCGGCCAATTTCAAGATAATAATAACATTGCAACGACCTTGAAGGATGTGTTTCATTGAAACGCGAAAGAATCACCAATTAACAACAAATACACTGATTATTTCTTGTAATGGCATGAAATTTTTGTAAAACATTGAGAGTTCATATTATTTTTGATCGGAATTAGTATTAAATTCCCTAATTAATTTTAGAAGTTAACTATAATTGCGTGTAAATTTCCTAATATTATATGAAACCTTGAAAAGCACAGGTATATTTGTTGCAGTTAATTAAGTCGTTTGCTAATTAATCGCCGAATAAAGAGACATAAAAGTTGGACCGTGTTGAAGTTGAAAGGATACTCATTAAATCAGAGAACGTACCAACAACTTCTGAACAATAACATTAACTGCATAAAATTGATGTTTTGAGCGGATTTGCATCAAAACGGTGATTAGTAATGTGAGACATCATAATAAAATTAATGTTATTCATACTTTTACTATAAACAATGAACCTGTACTCGATTGTTAGCGGAAAACTTGTTTTCAATGCGTTTAAGAAGATCATATAGATTTGTTTTTAAACTTTGATTTACATACCCTGTATGGATTGTAATGTTCTCCAAGTTTTTCACACCCTTGTCTCATATCTCCAGCTTGATGAATATGTAATCCATGTTTACCAGGAGGCAATCCAGTGATATTCCCTCGAATAAGAACGGGACCAGCCGGTGGATGTCTTTGAACGAAAATTAACTCTCCTCTGACTGCACTTTCTCCTTCGCCTTGCAACATCACCACCGCAGAAACCGCTCTTAGATCCTGGAAGAATATTTTTCGAATAGGGTTGTTCTACACATGAGAATCAAGTTGATCAACTTACAAATGAGTACGGTTCCATGTACACTTCATACAAATCACTTTGAACGTTTGGAATCGCAGCATACGGTTTGATAACAAGTTGATTTCGTCCAGCAAAAGGATAAAGTGCGCGTTGATTGCGCACTATTTCTCTGCCACCTCCTGGTGCCATTTGTATTCGTGTTATTGTTGATGTAAAAGTATTTTGTACACAAAATAAAGTAATAAGTAGGAACGCAGAGTTCTTAATTGATCCCATTTTCTATTGCTAAAATTGTAGACAAGTTATAAAAGTTTAAGAACTTTTGAACTTCACTTTTCGTTCTAAACTTTTAAATGTTCTTATTGCGAGTGCAAGTTGCGTGCTTGCGAGTTGTAAAAACAATGCGAAATCAACGAGCCAGCGGCGGAATATAAATAGCATGCGATTGTAATGAATTGGGAGATTCTTCGAGGTATTGTCGCTCTTCGGCGATTCAACTCCCCACACGACAAAATCAATGAGCGAAGGAGCAACATTTTTTCGTAGTCACTCAGGTAAAACAAAACCATTAATAGTTTTATGGGTGTTGTTGTTTCGAGGTGGGTAATTTTATGCGAATGTGATAACAATTGGTGAGGGCGTTTCAGTTGGCTATTTTGCAAGCATCGAGGATTATTTGCAACGTCTCAATTCATTGATTATTATTATTGATTTGCAATTGCCTCGTAATTGACACACAAACTGCAGCAATAAAAAGTAACGAATTTTAAACCAAACTGACTAAATAATTGATTTCCAAAAGGAAACAATTTTAGTACAAATTAATTAAGAAATCCATACATTAATTAATTAATTAATTAACAAGTTAAATATTAATTCAATGACATAATTACGAGAATTTGTTCTAGGTACGATGATTCCAGCCACAAAAATGTGTGAATTCTAGAAATAATATAATTATTCAGAAGTACTATTAGTAAAAAAAACTACCAGAACAAATGCGTCATTTTCTGCTTTTCAAATAAATCATCATCCTCATATTATTTATGAAACAATCAATAAAATGGATTTCCATTGGAATTCTAATAAATTACATAGCGTCTCATGATCATTAGACGAGAAAAATAAGAAAAATGTGAATGTCGCATTGAACCATAAATAAAGAACGCGAAACAAAGCAGCAAAAATAAGCGTAATTCGAGGCCACATATTAAATTAAAGAAATCTTACGATAATCTAATGATAAGTTAAAACCTATAAAGCTAGAAATTAGAAGGTGTATGTGCAATCCGATGATGTCGACCCATCATCATGTGTAGGCACGCATCATTGAGCAGTCATCAATTAATTAATTACACGTCAAGATGCGTTGAACTTGAATCTGCGCAAATAATAAATGCGATACTATACACGATACGTACATCGAGCGCTCGCAGAAAAAATGTTTATTTTATGACAACATTGAGCTCGTCCGTTCGTGCCGGTACAAATAATAATGAGTACATGCACGTTTAATAAATTTATTGCCAATAAATTCAATGTCTACCCGTATTTGTACAAAACGAGTGTATAAGTTGAGACTTTAAGGCAGTAATATTTGCAAAGAAGTTTTTAAGTTCACTTCAGAAATCAACTGCAGTTAAAACGCAATTAAAATCACACAATGATTGTTTACTATTTTTTGGGGAAGGTTTTAATGAAATAATGAAGGCTACTGAATGAATTCCTATCAAGAACAACAGAGAAATTGAGTAGTCAATGACAGCAGTTGATGAAAACTAATAATTAGTATTTCGTGGACTACGCACGGATATTAATGCAATAATTAATCATCAATTCGACAATAACAAATTTAATAAGTAAAATCAATGATGTACTGAAACGGAAGTATAAGCAACACGCAAATTATCTGCAAGGAGTTTCGCGTACTAATTGGAAAGCAACGTGATGAAATATTGCGTCTAAGGGCAATGGAGTATAATTTAATAATTTTTATAACGAAATTAACTAATATTGAGGAACTATGGTTTTGTCTGGCTAATCATGGGGCACGTATCATTTTTCAATGCCAAAACGTCTTCTCAATTTCTGTTTCAAAGCCAAACGTCAATAAATATATTATCTGATACCCTTGATGTCATTTTTTCTTCTGCTTCAATTACTATTTAAAGTCTCTATCTAAGAACTCAATCAAATGAAAACCAAGTGTAAACAGCTCTTAATTTATCCAAATTTTGTGGATGAAGATAAATATTCAATCTATTTTGTATTATACAGATTTAAATGACTCATTCTTAAATAGAAGAAATCATTTGAATAATTTATCTATCTTTTTCATTCCTCTTTTCAAAATTTGCATTGGAATTTTTGTTTCTGTGAAATATTATACCAAAAGATAGTGAACAGTTATCTATGATAATGAAATCAATAAATTTTCTAATAATAAACAGTATTGTTAATAATTAACCAACATAATTAACTGATACTTTGCCATACAAATAAACTTTACACCATGTTCATATTGGATATTGTAAAAAATGATGAGTCTTATTTCGGAATGAAAGTAACAAAAGTATTACAACCAAATAAAAAATTGTATAGCAAGTAAAATATGTTACAAAATATATGTAGATGTAAACTAGGAATGTTTATCTCATTCGATATGTCGCATAACTGTTCATTTGCAATATAATATTCAAACAATTGTTGTGTATAATTTTACAAATACACAATCGGCCAATGCAAATTAAGATTCAGAAGAAAAAAACAACTTCAATAAATAAATTATTCAAAGAACTTGTAACGTTTATGATGTGGCCACTCAAGCACATCATTCATTCTCTCATCAAACAAACTTGATGACTCATTTATTGAGTGCGAGAATTCAAATAATTTATCTATTAAATGTTCATCTTCACCACATAAAATTTGGACCTAATTCGCTGGTATTCGTTAAGGGTATTCCTTGATCGGTTCGAGCTTTTGCAACGCGGAATCAATTTCAGAAGTGGACGTTTGGCCAGGTATATCTTCATCGAATTTAGTGGCATGTCCTGAACGAGGAGTAAGATCCTCATTGCTAGGACATCGTGGATCCATCGAATACAAGACACCTTCAGTCTGGTATTTCTTCATGTACATTTGCGCAGCTTCATACCACTTGCGCTCATTTTCGTCAGTGAAGACACCACCAGTTCTATAAGATTCTCCTGCTTCGGATGGAGTTTCATCTTTTTCACTGCAATTCGACGCTGATGGCTTTGGATGCAATAAACGCGTAAACATTAGTGACATGTCTGAATCATCATAAGGGCTGCCTTCCTAAATTTTACAATGTTTAAACTAATTTGTAAAAATGTCAGGAAAAACTTACATGTGGACGATGTTGGTATTTGGAAAAATCATATGTGTTTGGAATTGTGAGAGCAGTTTCAAAACTATCATTACTCTCCACAGGATCTGACAAACGGCTTGAATGCCGTGGTTTAAACAAACGAAATGCATCGATTATTTTTTGGGGATCAAATGTTAAAGAAGACATCTGAAAAAATACTTTTAAGAATACCTATTGTTTTATAAATGATCCTTACCTTTTCGATTGTGCTCTTCAACTGATCGTCTTTTTCTTTGAGTAATTGCGTTAAAACGTTCCTAATTTGCGATTGAGAATCGTTTTGTTTTCGGAAATCTTCCATCGTTTCCATCAATTTGTTCGTTGCGAATTGCGCAGCTCGTAAAGCCTGTTCCTTCTCGTGATTGATCACCTCACGTTGCAGCTCAATTTCACGGCGTTGGAGAGCAAAAGTTTTCTCTAAATTCATAATTATCTCCTCCTGACGAGACATATCCAAACGTATCACATCATATTCATTTCTAATATGATCTCGCTCCTTCTGCAATTCTCGAAGCTTAAAATTCAAATTTTCCACGTCATCTGTTGCTTGATGCAACTCCTGAGAAAGTCGCACAATTTTCTCATCCTTATCGATAAGCTCCCGTTGCAATGTTAATACTTTCTCTGCTTGTTCATCAAACAATTGTTGTTGCTGCATGAGATTATCATTGGCTTCATTTACTAATTTACTAAAAAAAAACAAACAAATAATTTGCAACGTCAATTAAAGAACACAAAATTATACTTTAACATGTTAACTTCATTCTGCAAAGTCACCCTTGACTTTTCATTGTAACTCAGCTCTTCTTTGCTTTTCTTGACGGTTTCCTTCAACGATTTGACGCTTTGCTGCATCGCAATGTAGCGTTCACGCACATCTTCGATTTCTTTTCGGGCCATTGTCAGTTCTTGGCTCTATAAAATGCAGTAAAATTATATTAGGTGTTTGAAAAAGCTATTTGAAGATTACCTGTAATTCAACATTGTGATTTGTCACTGGTGCTGAGAATGTTGGAGCAATGCTCGTCGACATTGACATCAATTCCTGAATGCGTGAACGTTGCAATTGAATTACCGAACTTAATTCATTTATCAATTTTGGCGCCTCATCCGAATCATTAGGACAAAGTTTGAGCAATGATGTACTGAAACAAGTACAGTTGGTTGCCTGATATTAAGGGACTATGCTAATGATTCAAACTTACTCGGTATTTGTATCAACATCTTTCGTCGGTTTCATCGTTTTGGTGACAATTCCACAACCAGATTGAGCATGTAAGAGATGCTGGCGCAAAGTATTGATGCGCTCAATCTGATCTCGGTCGCGTTCAACAAGTTTTTCAAACTTACGTTTCAAGTATTTGTTTTCGGTGAGGAGTCGACTCTTTTCAACGCTTTCCTCGCATGCCCATTCCGCATTCTTCGCGCAGGACATTTGTAATTCTTGCATATCCTAATGAAGAATAACATTGAAAAGTGATAAACGCAAAGAGCGAGTTACCAACATTTTGGAGCTGTTCAATGGTTTTCTTATAAGTTTCAACGGTCGCGTCATCATATTGACCCTGTCTCCGCTTCAAAGTCTCCAAACGACTCAGAATATCCTTCACCAATTCGCAATTAGTGCGCTGCAACCGCCGAAACCGCTCCTCGTTAACGTGAAGCTCTGCACGCAATTCCTCGCACATCTTCATCAATTCGACATTTTGTTGATTGCGATTGTCCAGCGTCTCCTTTAGCAGGTCCATCTCCTGCGTCTGCTCGAGGAATTTGGGATGGCTTACGATGCGCTCCAAGAGTATGCGATGCTGTTGCTCGTTCTGAAAGCAGACGGTCAAAATGCTGCTCTGTTGGTCAGCACGTTCCTGCAATTCGCGCAGCGTCCTGCAGTTCTTCTCCATGTCGATGAACTTCTCCTTCCATTGATTGCTGATCGCGATCGCGATGTCTTTGTTCTTGTTCAGCTCGGAGATCAAGTCGCACAAATCGCGCACGTGATCCTCATGCACGACGAGCTTGCCTCCCGCCGTTTGCTGCGCAGCAGGCATGATCGCAACACCCTTGACGTTTTCGCATTTCAGATACGACCGCATGATCTTCTGGGTGTCCAGACTCTTCGAGCGCCGCTTCAAGCTTCGCGGATTCAATGGCGCGACCTCCACCTTGATGTGCAATTGGTTTTTTGCGCATTGCTCGCATCGACTGCTTCTGCAAGATAGGCAACCAATTATACCTCCACTAAAAAGTTAAAGAATTCAGAGAAGGTGGATTACTTTTTACTGGAATAATTCGACCGATTGTCTTCGTCGCCGTCGAAATGCACCGAGTTGTCGCCCTTGTTGGGTCTGTCGCTTCGAGAATCTTCATGTCCAATGCTAATTTCGGTCTGTTCCATCTGCCGCACTGGTGGAATCACACAATCTCTGTGCCTCGAAGGTTTGCGTTGTCGTTTAGGCACAGGGAGCTCTTGTTGGCCATTCACAAGCGTATCCAGAGGAACATGACCACACGCATGCAATTCGTACGGTTGCTGGTTTGGTTGTTGCTGCAACTGTTGGTCTGAAGCAATCTGCTGAACGGCAGAATCCCGCATATTTCGCTTGAACATTTCTCGATTCTTCTGAAGAAGGACTAGCAGATTAATTTCACTTTCAAGTCTATCAAGGCGATTGGTAATTGTCTGCAAGATAATACGTATGATAACTTTGAAAGAATAATTATACCGTTTACCAATTGTGACAGTTGAGTTTCTTCTGCTTCGTTGGGCACAATACTAGAATTTTTCAGATTGTTTTCAGTGCCCATTGCCCTTCTTCCGGCTGGGATTCTAATTTCTACCCAGCAATTGGGCGGAATGTTGACATGAAAGGCAAGAAGTTAGCTAAACGTGCAAATGATTGTAATAAAATTTAGAAGTAATTATAGTAATGACATTGGCTGACATTGCGTACATTGTTTGTTGCCTAGAATTAAACTAAATAATATAAATACCTGTAATTATTATTTTGTGTCGAAGATCGATAAAATATCGTATTTTGAATTATTTTGAATTTCAGAAAAATAATGAGGGCAGCACTGTACAGCTCGTTATGTTTGTTCGTAAATGGCCGCAATAAAGTGATGGCGCTGTCTGCAAGCTTGCAAAACGCACGGGCCGCTCGAGCAGTCTTCTGTCTTTCTCCAAACGAATAACAACTCGCTCTACATCATGGCTGACATCTCAAAGGACGTACTCCGCAAAGAAATTGCCGGTAAGTGTGTGATATTTATTAAAACAATTACTAAATCGTGTCGAAACCCGCAAAACCCATCTTGTTTCACTCGCGGCTGCAATTTATCCGAATGGAATTTCGCGGGTTTACAGTGAAAATCGGATGCTTTACTCTTATGCACTGCGGCTGTCGGCGCTTTTACCGTGTACACAAACAATGGCTGTAGGGACGCTTTGCGCATCGGTCGCATAAGCGTGCGGGTTTTATATTTCGAATATCTCTGCATGTATGCATTGTACGACGAAATGCTTGGGAGAAAATCGTCGTAGAAAATTATTTCCGATTTTCGTAGGCGTTTATCTCCTGCGCTTTCTGTGCATTTTGGGCATTTTCATGTAATTTTTCTGTTGACGCGCAAGCGAACTCTGAATGATGCGTGCCCAAACAAGTCGATATGTACATATGAGAGAAGCCATTTCGCCCAATATCGAATACAATATGCAAAATATACGCAGTTACAAGAATTGCATGCAAACATCAGAATTACATCATTTTCATTGTTTTCTTTACTGGTTATGTCATACTAAGCATATTTATCATGTTTGTGAAGATTAATGCATTACCCCCAAAAAAGATGAGTCACAACTTTTCTAACCCATTGTACTACTAAACATCAATTCCCCAAAATATTTTTGCCTAGCATTAAGAAAACATGATGTAGTTTTGTATTTACCCCTGGTCGAATTTTTTGTACGCATGCGCGCAATTTAAAAGACTTGTTGTGAAATATCTAATTTTTATGCTTTCTTTATATCAATAGCTATCCTCAAGGGTGCCAATTTGGCAGACACCTCTGCCAAAAATGTGCGGCTTGAACTGGAGGAGAAGCTCGGCTGCAAATTGCAGGCGCGCAAGAAGGAGATCGAAGAATTGGTCGTCGACTACATAAGCAGCAAGGGCAAGAAGAAGGCGAAGAAGCCCTCCGACGACGAGGAAGATGAAGAGGACGAGGAGGAGGAAGCCGACGAAGATGAGGACGAGTCTGAGGAAGAGGAGAAGAAGAAGCCAGCGAAGAGGGCTTCCACCGGCAAGAAACCAGCTCCGAAAAAGAAGAAGGCTGGCTCAGACGATTCCGAAGCTAGTGACTCCGAGTCTGACAGTGATGAGGATTGGGGCAAAAGCAAGAAGTCACCCGCCAAGAAATCAGGCGTAAGTTGTCACATTTTTTCTTACAATCCCAGATTGTTGCAATGCATTTTTGTAGGGTGGTGGTGGAGGAGCTGCCAAAGCTAGCGGCGGTGGTAAAGGCAAAGGGGGATACACCAGGTCTTTGATGCTCTCCCCTGAGTTGGCTGCCCTCGTTGGCCAAGAATCAATGGCCCGCCACGAAGTCGTCAAAAAGATCTGGTCGATCATCAAAGAGCGCGATCTCTACGACCCGAAGAACAAGCAGTATGCCATCTGTGATGATGCTCTCCTGAAGGTGATTGGCGTCAAGCGGTTCCGCACGTTCGGCATGATGAAGTACCTCAAGAATCACTTCATAGGTTAATGCGGCGACGACAATGGCAGCCATTTCGTTTCATTCGATGCATTCTTCGATTCATTCGTAATTATTTTCTATCCTAAAATTAATAATTTAAAAAATGGTATAAGATACAGTTGTATAAAAACGTACGCGCTGACAATTGCAACATTGACTGTTTAGTTTTTAAGTTTGTGCGTTGTCGAAATGTGCCTGCAAGCGGACGTGCAACAAAAAGACGAAAAATTTTAATGACTGATCGCCCAACTTGCAGAACGCATTGTCGAAAGGCGCGCATAGAATTTAAGATTCAGTTTTTGAAGTATTAATCATAAATGTGTTTGCCTAACGAACTTACATTAATCTATAATGGTCACGTCCTTCGTAGTGGCGCTACAAATGTGTTCTTGAGCGTACGCGATCCGTTTTCGCGTTCTTCAAAATTGCAACAAAGGCGCAAGAAAAACATACCAAAATTCTATATGTGCACACTCACAATTCGCAGTCAGTGAGTGTGCAATCCCCCTAAGATTTTCTCAACTTTGGCACTTACCAATTACTAATGATATAAATATGTAAATGTCATTATTGTATGTTCAAACCATCAAGAAAAATATGAAAGTTTTTAAATGTAAATGTACTGTGTACTTAGAATTCGTGTTTCGAGATGATTGTATTTGCAGTTAAAGTGCAATGTGTATGCAGTACAATTGTGTGAAAAATTAAAATGTAAGACATAATTGTAGTATATTATTATATCAACCAGATTCTTTGATTATTTATGCGGTGGTCGTGTGAGATCCATTATGAACTGTTTATCATCCGTACGACCTCGCAGACCATAGAAATAAGTTTGCGGACGATGTGTGTTTGTATAATTGTCATGCTTCGTTTGTGAAGAAGCATCAGACTTATTCTGCGTTTGAGTTGCAACAGCACCACTGCTGGATTTCACCACTGTGATAGTGGCTCGTGCCCTGCGGTTTGCGTTGTCTGCCAATTTCAAAGCTTGTCTCTTGTAGTCCCAAATGTTCCACATGTAGGATTCATCGATGTTGGTCTTGATGGGATGCGTTTCCGTCTGGATGTTTACATCACTGTGCGCAATGTTCAATTCTGTTGTTTTCTGATCAATAACCAACCTGAAATAATTTATTACTGTAATAATTAAGAGGTCATTGCAAAAATTCAATTATTACTGTTTTATCGTTTGGACTTCACTTAAACGTTCCTCTAATTGCAACCAAGGAATCAATTCAGTTCTTTTACGGACAAGTTCCAGACCTTCATTGACAATTCTGCAATTATAAATTTCATAGTATTTGCATTTCAATAAGTGAACAATATGTTTTACCTTTGAGGATAATTTGCAAACATGTAAGCACTTTCAAAGCATGAAAAAACATAGTATTTGTCCTCATATTCAATAATTCCCAAATTTGGATTGCCAGGAATTAAAGCACCTTGGGATTCAACCAGTCTCCACAAATCAAATCCGAAAAGCTAACAAACACGAATTAAAACCATACAAATCTAAACAAAATTAATACCTCTAAATTTATATCATTCAAATCAAAATCTTCACTATCAGGTGTAATAACATGAAGATCAAAAAACGGATCCTCCAACGGTCTCTTTATATTCACTTCCATTCTATCTTGATCAGTCAGGATTTCTTCCCCAGAAATGATGCTTTCCAATCGGTCATAATTAACATAGAAATCTTTAACATACAGCTCCAAGTTCTGCAGAATCGCTTGCATCTTCTTCGTGTAAATAATTTCGTTTTGATAGGCCTCCCATAAACTATCCAGTTCAATAAACAGTGGCTACAAAACAAACTTTATGGGCAGTTCAAACCTCGGATGTAACTTACGAAAATCGTATGCGTTGGTACACCTGCATTAAGGTACGCTAAATTGTGAAAACGTCCAAGGCATTCTTTAAATTGTTCGTTCAGATTGCTGTAGTTGATTTCCATCTGGCCAATTGTATACAAAAGTTTCCTAACAAGAATTTGAATTTGTAAAGATTCGTTGCACCCGAAGTTGCTTACCTGGCAAATCCCTCAATTTCTCGGTAAATGATAATCATGTCTTTGTAATATTCAAGTTCTTCGTAGTCTACGCCTTCAGGTATCATACAAGTCTGTGAGTACTCGGTACAGATGCCATCCTGCTTGTAAACTTCAACTTCTTCGATAACAAAAGACAAATCGACTGCCGTTGTTAAAATGTCGATTTTGTCCAAGTACGCTGCAAGTTTTCTCGAAACTTCGCTCTTGAAACTACTCAAAACTTGCGAAAACAAAACCGGCACTAAAAAAACACCATATTAATATTTAAAATCTAATTAACCTTTTGAAATAGCACTTACAATCTTCAATTCCTTCACCGCTCTTCTTCGTTGCCCAATTAAATATTCGCACACCAGCGCAAATTTGCGAATACTGCATCAATTGAGATTGCTTCTCGTCAGGTTTCAAATTAACGAATTGCCGAAAGTCGCTTTGATCCATTATAGACAACATGGCATGATAAGCTTCACGGTAAACCTGTTAATAAATTGTTTCCATAAATAAAACAAGTTAAAAAAGTGGAATATTACTGGGACGTACCGGTTCAATTGTTGGATTACCAACTCCTCGCCATAAAGTGCAATAATAAATGATTTTCTTGAAGAGTAGATCATACTCAGCATCCGTTTCCGGTTTCGCATCCAAAATATCTTCAATTAATGGCCTTAAGCGGATATGAAAGTTGGTTGATTCCAAGTCTACTATTTCTTCCTTGTCCTTGAAGTTGCAATGAAAGTAGAATTGCATTTTTAACGAGACAATGCAGGGGCAGTTTTGATTGCGCATTTTCGCAACTACATAGTTGATCAGTCGAAGTGCATCCATGCGAATTATTTCCTTCATTTTGGGATGCAAATTCCATAATGGGTCGTATGATAGCAACGTTAACTGGAAATATACACTCATTAGAAAAAAGCTTTTTGTGGATATTGTATGCTTACATAATATAACATGAAATTCTGATGACATTCGATTTCCTCGCGTTTACAAATCTGCAGAATTTCAGTGCACAGATTTTTTATGAAAAATTCCAACGCCATTTCAAGTAAATAGATTGTAAAATATTTGATCAATATTTCCGACTACACGTCATTACTGGCATTAACAAAATGAATTGTCAATAAATACATTCTATGCAATAAGTAATTGTTTAAACAATTAATTAAATATTTGTTTTTCCTATTTCATAACTGATTTGGTTCGCCTCTGATGCAGCTGTAACTCCATATGTGCACCATTGGTTGCCTATAGTTTGGTCCATTAGCTACCTTATTTTTTTCCAATTTTATTTTACCTGCTGTTTCATTGTATGCCATGATATGAATCAAACAGAATGCTGGCGCGTGAGGTAGGTATTGTATGTGTGTGATGGGGGCAAGAGTACTCCACGATCACGACGTAAGCAATATTCAGTCGCTGTAGTTAGTTGAGTACGTCCGCGATCACGAAACAAACAAATTACTATTCTCGTGGACTTGATATTCGCCACAGTTAATTTGTAAGTACAGATCATGGATACTAGAGCTTAACGGAATATCGTGTGCGTTGCTGTTGGGTTCATTGTGATTGCAAATCCAATTCGCTGTTCAGTAACATTGCGAAACGCAGAGCACTTGCTGTCGCCGTGGACGCAAGGGTGTTGTCGTCCTCGTGCGCTACTGTTCAGTGAATATGTGTTCTATTGATGCAGTGCCGAGACGACGAGCCGGCTCCACGGAACGAAAATAAAACATTGAACGAGCGCTGTGTACGTTCTACATTTCCTGCTCGACGACTGCAACTGGATTGCAGTTTTTGAGTTGTCTGCCTGTTTTCCCCTCTGTTTTCAAAGCTAAAAGTGTAATGTTTGCTTGCGGTGTGCTGCTGTCTGCTGTGTCGTCTGTGCATCATCGTCGCTAGACATCGCTTTGGGGCATAGAACGGTTGAAACCAGAGGAGGAAGACCTGGTGCAAGCAGCCGTCCCTTGGGCACGGTCTCATTCACACGTACGATTCGCATTGGGTCTGTGATGCAATGGCTTCACTATCGCTGCCGCGCGTTTTGCAGCCGCGTAAAACCAGCTTGGAGATCGAACGCGAACAGTTTGAGAAGGCCCAAGTAAGTCCACGAATATCCACTACAACTAACTTCTCTTTGCACCTACAGAATGTTCGATGTTAGAAGAATAATAACACACTGTTTTCCTATGTACCGATATTTGCGATTCGTTGTAATACTAACCGTAACCGGCAAATGTAATGCAGCCTTGTATTTGTCTTATAATTAATTGAATAGGGATTAACTGTCCAAATTGTACTGTGGTTTTCACGTTGAATATTTCTCGTTTCACTTCTCACATTTATGTTGTTAAATTTCACCGACTGACTCTCAAACTAAAAGAAAAATCAACAAAAATACATCATTAAAAACACCACTTTTATAGGTTAGGTCAATTGGGGTTCGTTACCTTCATTGCACCAATTAAATTTTCATTTAGTACGTACATTCTAGAGATAGTTTGGATTGATTCCAGGCATGAGGACATGAAGATTCAGTCCCCAACACACATATTTCGTATTTTTAGTCCGAAATACCAGTCATTGCCGTGCGTGCATGTATAAACAGTTAGATGCATGTTTCCGCTCTTCATTCAACCGCTTTTCTATTTGTGCTATTCATTCATTGTTCAATCAGTCATTCAGTTCCAATTCACAGTAGTTATCTCGTACTACTAATTTTAGCTGTTTACACACTTTCTACTTTGATTCGTTCGCCGGATGATGCAGAAAATGCTAATTTTATGCAACTTTTCTTCTTTTGTTTCCTCTATAACATATGACGGTTGATTAACATTATTTTTCCTGCAACGTTCGAAGGACATTTCTTTGTGTTTACGCTCCAAGATTAACGACATAACATCGCCCACGACATGATTTAATATTGTCTTCCATCGTTTATATATTAGTCATGCACGCGTCTGGATTCGGATTGGATGAATGTCTCATTCATTCAATGCAAACGGCAAGCCAGAAACGGACTTCATTTAGCGAACAATGGGACTCCACTCATGGCTATCAGAACAACACTAAAAAAATAATTGAATGCACACTTAATCATTGTAATGGAAACATTGCGTCTACCGGTTTTCCTTTTACTTGTTGCACATTGCATCGATATGGTTCTGTACTTGAAGTTGCTTCATCGCTCGCTTGTTCTGCTTTTCTTGATGTTGCATTTTATTGTTGTAGAGTGCATTTGATTATGCACTTTGTTAAGGTGTGTTGCAATCCATGTGTAGGCAGTGCATACAATTTACGTAATACCTTCACAGAAATTGTTTTCTTAGAACGTTATTGTTTTACAATCACAACAAATATGTTTTAAGATAGGCAACCCAAGGTGCAGTACAGGGAGTAAAACCGATCTTTACTCCCTCCACAAATAGGGAAATTATAATTAGCCAAATTAATGCGATTAGAAGAATAGGTAGCTAAATCAATTCGCTGGAAATGATTGTACACTCATGAATGAATCATTTGAAGTGTCAGCGAATTAATTTCTGTTCATGAATACTGATTCGTGCGTGTTAACATTTAATATACGGGTCTCAGGGCGTTAAATCATGCTGTACTTTTTATAATCACTCATTTCCTGTGTTACAAACGCTACTGATATTCACTGTACCTCATACATACTGTACAGATTGGTTGTTTATGATAAAGATACCATTTGGATACATCTTCTTTCAGAAATTATAAACAATACAAACTTTGCAAAATAAATCAAAATTGACCTCAGTTTCTTCATGAGCAATTCTGTCAGGAAAAACCCAAATTAAAAAGTATCCATAATTTATTGTAGCATCAGGAAAACCATAACAAATGCTGTAATGTTTAAAGATCAATTTAGAAATGAGTCATCTACTCACTTGCGTACCATCATGCTTTATTTATTAGTGCATCCGTTTTTGTACTTTAATTTTTTAAATTTACTGGCTTCATGTTTCGCTTTGAAAGCAAGTTAACAGCTTATTTTTCTAAGTAGTTGCCTTCTTGATATTTTTATTGCTGTAATTTCAGATTTACCCTGCATGAGCACGACTTGCCTTTAATTATAAACATAAATTAACAACTTCATGAAATAAGGAACTGCTATACACGTGGACTGCACGTTTGCGCTTGCAAAATAATTAAAACGCAATTTCATATCCGTTGAACATCCAACCAACCTTTTTTTGCTTCCGAACGTTGATTACATGAAATAATAGAATAATCAATATGGATCAAATGCTTGAAGCGCAAACTGATAAGGCCTTCTACAAGCATGTAAGTAGTTGACGCATAATTGCATTGAGTTGCATAATTGCGAATAGTTGTAGTTTTCATTCGTCGCTTTGTATTTGTTTCATTTAATTTTATTCGCTGGGTAAGCATGATCGTAATTTACCGTAGAATAAAATTACACATTAAAACCACAACAGTTTCCCGTTTTTTATTTTCAAGAAAAAAGTTGATCTTTGCAATTTGTTGCAATTATAACGTGAATTGCTATTGAAAACTCACGCAGTCTACTCTGACTGAGCATTGTAATTGTTTACACATTAAACGCAACAATGCGGAAAGTTTACTCGAGGACATAACAATTTGTCTTCTAATAAGATGTAAAGAAAGCATGGAATTTTAATTATTTTCAGATTTTAGATAAAATCAGAAGCGCGTTATGGTGTGTAATTGGTTGCATACCGATTAGAATCTCAGACGTTTGACAATTATGCAAACGGTTTATATCTGTGCAATATTTGTTTTCGTGAATTGTTACAAATTTCTAGTAATTGTTAATAGTGTGTGCACACCAGATAAGACGAACGGTGTACTCGTTATCGTAATGATTAGAAGCCTGATTAACCTTGAAAAAAATAAGGTCAACAATTAGTTTTTATCATGCAGATAATATCGTCAAATGGATTGCACAATGCAAGGTTTGATACAAAACTGCCTTGCAATAGAAAATCCACGATTTTCATAAAGCGAAATGATGAATTGGTAGACTTGGACTCTTGTCTACGCCTCAAAGTTGGTGGCTGCATGGTATCATTTTCATTTGTGACTAAAATTCTTTCATAAGGCTTCATTCTTACTTGTGTAATTTTTCAGACTATAGCGATACATAAAGCAATCAGCAAGGAGGAAACACCAGTCAAGCAAAAACATGTGCGGTCAGCGATCATTGGTACGTTCCATCATCAAGGGGCAGAAGTCTTTTGGGCGATTGCAGTCCGTTTGCCATACATGGAGGAAGTCATTGTTGCGTGGAAGTTCTGCTACGTTTTGCACAAGATTCTGCGAGAAGGACATCCGCTATGTGTTATTCATAGTCAGAAACACAAGTCATTGATCAGCGAGATTGGAAAATTATGGGTAAGGAAAATTTTCGCCTGGTTCGAATGAGTATTTATGCAAAATCGTTTCCAGGGCCATTTGGACGGATACGGTAAACTTATCCAACAGTATACGTCCTTGCTGAGGACTAAATTGGAGTTCCATAAGCGAAATGAAAAGTTCCCCAGTAATTTGGCTGTTACCACGGAAGAATTGATGGCGATATGTCGTGACAATGCTGATATATGGTAAATACATAGCTAGATTGAATATGCAAACGTATGGTTATTGTTGGCCTCTTGCAGTTTTCAGCTCTCCGTTGAAATCTTCGATTATCTCGACGCAATCCTCGAGCTGCAAACATCGAGTAAGTGTTAGCTATGAGCCATGGGAATCGCACGAACATAAAACTTTATGTTGCAGTATATAATTCACCTGCGAGTTCAATGACGATGCAAGGACAGTGCAGACTGGCCGCAATTATTCCATGCATTCAAGACGCATCACGTCTGTACGATCACAACGTGAAGATTCTCTATTCGCTGCACTCGATGGTCGATTATGATGTGCTCGAGGGGCATCGCATACGCTTCTCTAAACAGTACAAAGGGCTCAAGAAGTTCTACGAGAGCACGAACAACATGCAGTATTTTAAGAATTTAATATCAATTCCACCACTAGTTGTAAGTGATTTTTCACAATCACTTATTAAATTTCAACAATTCGAATTCGTTGCATGTTGTAATCTTGGATGCCTATAATCTCATGTCATTTTTTTGAATTTGTCATACAGAAAGAACCAAATTTCAAAGCGAATTTCAACACCTATGTTACACAAGAGGTCTACATTCCGCAAGAGATTGAACAAGAGGACGATATCATTGAGGTGAATCTTATTGATACATCGGATAATTTCGATACCGTGGACACTGTGCCTCCAATTCCACCGAAATCATCAGCCGTTGTAGTGGATCCTCAACCAAACTTCGACCTGATTGTGGAACGGGATAATATTATCAAGAGCTTACACCAGGACGTGGATCGGCTGCGTCGAGAAGTCACACATTTGAGCGCAGAGCGCGAAAAAGAACAACAAACTTACAAGGCGCAAGTTACCAATTTGCAGTCGCAATTGGCGACTAGAGAAGAAGAACTTATCAGGGAGAAGGAGCACGCAAACACCATCATATCCGGTCAGGAAGATGGTAATTAGAGCTTATTTTGGTGTACCATTTGAATTAATTTTTAATATTTTCAGATAAAGCGAAAGAAGAAAAAATCCGAACTCAATATCTAAAAATACGTAATGAACATGTAGATTTACTTAGAGAGGTATTACATTCAATATTTGTTAATGTATATTTATATGTTTGAGTTTGTTACTTGCAGAAAGCAAAGATTGAAAAAAATCTTAAAACTGCAGAGAAGAGTTTAGCTGAAACCAATGCAAAAACCAAGAGCATAGAGGAGGAACTGGATACTGCCCAGAAGAAAATTGATAGTTTGGAGATTAAACTACGAGCTGCTCAAGAAACTTCAACGAAATTAGAGAGTCTTCAATTAGATAACCAGGGTCGCGAGAAAGAAATTGAAGTAATTGCCTCAAAAACTGTCTTGATTTTTACTAATTATTTTAAATAAATTACAGGACTTAAAACTTCAACTGGATGAGACCATCAACCAACGGAATACACTAACAAAAGAGTTGGAGGCTGCTTCCTTGGCGAAAAATGCCCTCACGGAAAGCCATGATGAACTATCTAAGAATTTAACGACGAAATTAGAAAGTCTTCAACTTGATATCCAGGGTCGAGAAAAAGAAATTGAAGTAACAATTTCAAAAACTGTCTCGGTTTGTAATAATCAATATAAATGATTTGTAGGGCCTAAAACTTCAATTAGATGATGCGGTTAATGAACGGAATACACTAACGAAAGAATTGGAAGCTACATCATTGGCGAAAACTGCCCTCACCGAAAGCTATGATGAACTATTTAAGAAATTAACCGATAAGTCCCAAGAATTAGATAAATGTAATCATTTGAACTCATCATTATTTCTCTTTATTAACAATTGTCGTTTTTTTAGGTAAATTATCATCGATTGATAGCATAAACACGATTATACAATCGTGCATTAACTCCAACATTCAGATAGTGAAACATGCTATCGAAGAAATCGATAATCCAGCATTGTCTGCCTTAATTTGTTCGCCAGATTACTTGCATAGTATGTCCACCATCTGTGAAGAATATCTGACAGCAATTGGAACGATAAAGAGCGAACATTTGAGCGAACATCCAACGGAAGCGATCACTGTTATCATTAAATTAGCTCACACTCACGCTATGTATATTTTACAAGGAAGAGCCACATCAAATACCTGCCCTGATATATCATTTGGTGAAAGTATGTTTTTGATAATTGCAATATTACACTTTACTATAATCGCGCATGTTGTAGAAATGGCTGAATCATGTAAAACACTTGGCAATTGTATTGTCAAGTTGCTAGAAACAGTACAAAACCGACAGGATATTGCTCCAGCAGTTGCATCCGCTAAGAATCAACTCGTAAATGTGAAAAATCTCACAGATGAATTAAACGTATACGTCCGAGGTCACACCAGCGAAAATTTGGAGTCGATGCTCGAAGCTGAAATGCAGGCGATGGACAAAGCCATCGAGGATGCTGTAAAACAAATGGAAGAGATGCTCAGCAAATCGCGAGTTCATCACTCTGGTGTTAAACTGCAAGTAAACGAACGCATCATTGACAAATGTTCAACACTGATGGCAGCAATTCGCGTTCTTGTGCAAAAATCGCGACTTCTCCAAGCGGAAATCGTTGCTCAAGGAAAAGGTACTGCTTCCACCAAGGAATTCTACAAGAGGAATCATCAATGGACAGATGGCTTCATTTCTGCAGCGAAAGCAGTTGGTGCTTCGGCCAAATTTCTATTGTAATGTATTCATACGTGAAAGTTATTTCATTTTTGACCATAATATTCTTTCAGGAGCGTTGCTGATAAAGCAGTAGATACTGATGGAAAATTGGAACCACTCGTTGTTGCTGCTCAAAACATTTCCGGGTCAACTGCTCAACTTGTAGTTGCCAGTCGTGTGAAAGCTGATCGTCACAGTAGTAATCTTAAAGAATTATCTTCAGCATCGAAAGACGTTACGAATGCTACCGCAGCAATTGTTGCTACGGTGAAAGATTGCGGAAAGTTGATCGATGAGACGATAGAGATTGATACAAGTAATATATCACTGCATAATTCGAAGAGGTTGGAGATGGATTCACAGGTGCGGGTGCTTGAACTCGAGAAAGAGTTGGAAAACGAACGCTTACGGTTGGCGCAATTGCGGAAGCATCATTATCAACTGGAAGAAGAAGCTGAAAAGCGACTGAATGCAGATGGGGTTTAGATTGTAGCCTTCTAACAAACAGAATCGTTTTATATAAACGTTTTATATCTATTTACATATGTACACGCACATAAATGATGGTTTGTACGTGCTGAGTAACCGAAATAACAAATAATTGTAATTGTGCCCACAGAAGTAATGTTATTAAGTTATATGTTCAAACAAAACAAAGTTGTTTAACATCAATTTATCTGGTGTATGGTTTTTTAAATTTACCTAAATTGCATACCCGAGAGTAATTTAAAAAACCTCATTAATGACACCTTTTTCTTATCCCTAAACCTTAATTTCCTTAAAATTTGTCCAAGAATAATGAAATAAGCAATTCAAGTTTTAGAACTTAACTTATGCAACCCAAATAACATTCATCAAACTTTATTGAGGTCCGCCATTTTGAATTTCACCATTGGTTGTTTTGGTTTTCGCAGAGCTCGTAAATAAACAGATTCAAAACAACAATTTCAAATTAAATTAGTTTGTCAACTATGGAGAAACAAGAAATTGTGGACGAAATCGGCCATACATTCATCACTGAGCAGAGTTACATGGTGCAGGAAGACTGTGATGGTAAGCTCGAATTATCTCATGTGTAGTGTAGTTAATTCTTTTACTGTGAAATTATATTAGATCCAGATGACTGTGATGCATTCACAGCCGAAAACACCGATGACTCTAACCACGAGGACCATAAGCTTGGGGTACCATTAAGAGAGCAAGACAGATTCCTACCCATTGCAAATGTTGCAAAGATCATGAAGCGAGCAATTCCAGAAACAGGAAAAGTAATAATATACCCATACTAATTATACACTGTAGCCTCAAAATACATTATTCTGTGATTGTAGATTGCAAAGGATGCCAGAGAATGTGTACAAGAGTGTGTCTCAGAATTCATTAGTTTCATCACAAGTGAGGCAAGTGATCGATGTCATACTGAGAAGAGAAAAACCATCAATGGAGAAGATATTCTGTATGCCATGCAGTCACTTGGTTTTGATAACTATGTGGAACCATTGAAACTTTACTTGCAAAAGTTCAGAGATGTAAATTAATGAATAATCCTACAGTTACTGAATTAGTAATTTGATTTGTTTCAGGCCTCAAAAACAGATAAAAACCTGCAGTCTTCAGACATTTCCACATATGAAGATATTGATGAATCATTTAGTAAGTGTAGTCTAATAATTCTTAGAGAATAGCTCTTTACATTTTATGCTCCTTATAGATCAAACAATTGCTGGTACAATTATGCCATCTGAAAATGGAACTGGGGAGACAGTAATCTATTATCAAGATGCTAATCTACATCAATTTCAACTTGGATAATTACAGTTTATGATGTAACACCTCTCAAATTGTAAATATTTGCTAAGAATAAGTTTTAACAATTTTATTCTGCTTGTAATGAATTGCTACTAGAATTATCTAATAAAACAATTAAGTCACAAAACTTTTTGGTCTAACAAATGATAGTTTCAGATGTTCACTATTGTTGTAGCAAGTTATTTAAAAGGAAAAACTGAAACTTTCAAATAAGGATCAAAATCTAAGCATCTTCAGATGACAAATTGTTTAATAAAATACTTTCACTGCATCTTTTTGCATATTTATGTGCCAGCTAAAATGACAGATACAAAAATACACAGGCTGGAGTACCAAACAAATATAAACTGGTTAAACACCCAGTTTAAGAAAAATACATGTCCCTTAAGACAAATCTTTGTCCTTACTCCTTTTTTATTTATGCTTGTAATTAAATATAACAAAATTACGCTTTGCGCGGCGTCGGTTTGCCTCCCTCACGGAAACCGTTGCGGAAACGCCTGTGGACAATCTTCAGGTGGCGGAGACGGCCAGTTCCAGTGGTCTTCCTCCTCTTCGCCTTAATGGACCAGTTGTCTAGAAAAGTTGTACAACATTAGACCAATGTTTTACTGGATTGATAGATGAATACACTTTATATTTCTACGATTTTTTTACTTACAAGAACGCATCTTGGCTGCTGGATAACCACATTGGGCACATTGTGACTTTTGAATGTGGTATGAAGAGCGGCCACAACGACGGCACAATGTGTGCGTCTTATTGCGGCGTTTACCAAAACTTGATGTACCTTTGGTCTAAAAGAAGAATAGATTAGCAACTTACAAATCTCAAGTAGACGTATTTGTTTATGAGAAATCAACAAAAATCTTTAACATCACAAGAGCCGTCATAACCTAACTACGTGGACTTGCACGATTTTGTTAGAAACCACTCCGGTAATTAAGTTATATCCATCGGAAACTAATTAGACACTAATTTTGTTATTTATTATACTAATTTTAACACAAAATATAGACGGATGCTCAAGATTTTTGATGATTTTCATGAAAATTTCTGCAGCACGTACCATGTTTGTTGGTTACAAACAGTAGAAGAGATTTTGTTTGCTGTCGCGGCAACGTTGTAAACTGGCATTGATCGGGATCACTCGTTGCTACTAAAAACCCTAGACACATAAATTAGTTGTCACTTTGTACACTGGTGGCGCTGTATACTTTAATTTGCATTTTACATGATAGTTATCGCACAAACCACAGGGGCGCTACGTTGTTTTTTAAAATATCAATAAAAACTTTTTGGCGGCAATAGAAACTTTTCAAACTTTATATGTAAATTAATCGTTATTTTCTTTAATCCAGTGTTAACATTTGCAATAGAAGAACATTGTATGGTTTTTGAGGGTTTCGAAAGAGGCGCAAATTTCAAATTTGTTTGCATCGAAGAAATGCGAGACGCGTTGAAGCCGCGACGAGAGAAGTGGTGCTAAAAATAAAAAGCATCATCGTCGTCGTCGGAGGCGGCTGGTACATGCAATAACGCGCACATATGCACGAATCGAAACGGCAAAACTTGCGTATGCCTCCTAAACACATGCCCCCGAATTACTTTTTAGTATTTGAACGCCGCCCGAATCCGTACGCACGCATCGTGATGCGGGAGCGGCGCATGCCGTCGAATCTCCGGCCTAATTAGTCGAACGGCCATCGAGGCAACATTCTTGTAAACCCCGAAATAGCGCGAAATCACCGCATCGAGCCGGATGATTCAATCGATTTGCATCCAAACCCAACGTTTGCTAGCAAACAGCAGATGCGCGCGTTGTAATTGAGTGTATGTGATAGCAAAAAATTTGCGCGTTGGTGGAATCCCGATAATTGCTTGCAAAGTGTGCGTTGGAAGCAACGCTTACTATGATTACAATTCAAGTATGAAGGTGTTTGTTTGGAATCGTCTCCTTTGATTGAAGCTGTTTGTGTGGTGCAACAAGGGCGATCTTCGCGAAAAGTTGCGAAAAGTGTGCGAAGTCGAAGAATGCGCGAATGTTCAACGAGTGGATATTTATAAATGCATGTATGTGCGCGTGTAAAGACATTTGACACGGCGTACGCTGACACGGATGCAACGAATGTCGCGCTAAAATGATGTTTACCGGTCCTTACAGCTACAACAAGAAGAAGAGTAGCAGTACCAGCAATTGCCAGCGCAAGAATGAGCATCGGAATCGATCTTGCGCATCGGAAGTAAGAAATCAACAATTTCTTCATCAATAACAACCATTCAAACACATTCCAAAAGATTCCCCATTCTAAAATCACTAAAAATTCTTGCTTTTAAACATTTGAACATTGTTGTATCATTGAGGACGAAATCTAAAGGTGTGCATTTTGTAATTAAGAGGTAATTAAAATTAGTTTATAGAGGGGATTAGATGTTATAGTACAATCAAATTTTATGATGATAAACATCGTTTTATTGAGGTGCTGCTCTAATTTTCTTTTATTATCTCCACACTTATTTTGACTGACTGATCGTTAGTATGTTTCTGATTTCTGTGATTTCTTGTGGGTGATTTTCGTTATCATCATATTCGACTGACGATTATGCTTGTTATTCTACTCATCAATGCACCAGGTAAATCAATCTTCATCTTCTTTAATTTTTAATAAGTCGTTTGAAATTATCCTCAAGAAATTTGAGTTTTAAGATGTGGAAATGATTATTAGATTCTCTAATATTAGTTTGAAATGCGATTACTAAGAACTTGGCAATCTAAAAAGTTTATTTAATGCAAGTATTTTAAAATCTTCCTATAAATATTTGTGTTAATAATTCATAACTGTAATCATTACATCTAAGCTTTATTTTGTTTAAACATCTGCAATGTCCAATAAGAATTGATAGTGCAAAACTTATTAGAAGTGAAAAGAAAGTAATAATTTTGCACAATTTGTAATTTGTTATGCATAATGTTAAGGAAAACTGTAATATAAACAATTATAAATTCGCATGAAGAGTGCTTTATTGAAAATGAACAACAAACAATTTGGTTTTTCCGACCAGATTAACCAGGCAAATTTATTGCAATATTGCACTAGACGAAAATCCATCAATAAATATTGAAAACACCTCGAATCAGTGTTGAACAGATTGATTTCGGTTGCAAAACACACGAAGTATGCACATTCCACACTTTTCATCCTTATAGGCGAATTTATTGGCGTTCTATTAATAAAAATGTTTGCCAATACGCATGAAAGTACACAACTCGAAAGGATCGTTCGTGAATGTCGAGAATTCGATGTGAAAACGACGTTGTTGTGCACAAGCAACATCCAACATCATCAGCATTGAAATCGAATCGAATCACATTCCTTGAATTCCACAGCAATCACATTAAAAATGCTCATCCAATTCAAAAAGACATGAAGCATTTTCAAATGTATTTACGTTTTGTTTTATATGACAGGCAATTTAACCATAGACAGCCATAATTTATCTTTTCAACTTGTCTACATTTGTAAAACTCGAGTATTAACTTTGATCTTTCTTATGAGTGAAAGAGTGGTTATGAAGGATAATGGAATGAAGGCATTTTTCATCAACAAATTTGAAGTCAATTTGTTGTCTTCAATTAGGTTCCTTTAGTAATTTGATCAGTAAATGTATGAAACGCAGTAAAAAAGTGTATTTTTAAATACATTAACCATTTTCGTATGAGCAGCTAAATGCAGAAATTCAGCTGGAATGGTTACTCAATGTTTTGAAATTGAAACTGATGGCATTCCTTGCAGTCGTAATTGCTGCAGTACAGTAGCATTAAATAGTATTTAATAGGAAGCACTTTTATAAACAAACGAATTAAAAATAGTTGAATTGCGTCTGAAAGTGCTGCTGAATGTGCTAATTGGAGTAAATCAACGTTTTCACACATTTCATTCATTTCCTCATATCCTCATTTAAATTAAGATTTCTTGAAAGAACAGAAAGCAGATGTTTTATATTATTTCAGGTTTTTCCTTTTTGTAGACAAAAATATTTAGTAAAAAGTGAAGAACTAAGAGTAAGAATTCTTTAATTGAAAAACTAATCGAATTCCTCATGATTAATATCAATCAATAGTAAATAACCTTTTGTAATTTACAAGTTCGATATTGTTCTGATGTTCTGTTTGGTAAATTACAATAATTGTCTGAAAACGTTGTCTTTATCTATTGTGCATTATCATTAAATAATGGACAATTTGTAGATTGTTTTATGAGTTTACGGTTTGTAATTTACGTTTAAGAGGATACAATGAGAGTATTTAATTCAAATTAAAATTGCAAAAAGTAGAACGTGTAAAACACTGAAATTAACAATCATATGGTAATTCAATGTTTGTATTGAACATTTACTCTAAAGCGTTTGACATGATTTAAGCTGCTTAATAAACAAATGAATTGATAATATAGAACATTTTATTTGCTTTCTTTTGATACCAAATATGACTATTTTCATTGCTCCCGTTCTTTTTTAATTACAATAATTAAATATTTTAGCATGCATCATCGTTTCAAGCAGCCGCGCGTTCATTTGGCAGTTCAATGTTTGTATTGAACGTTTTTCTTATTGCGTTTAAAATCAATTAATTTGTTTAACAATTAAATTAATTGAGCTTATAGAGAATTGAATTCCCTTTCTTTTGATACCAAATATGACAATTTTCATTGCTCCCGTTCTTTTTTAATTACAATAATTAAATATTTTAGAATGCATAATCGTTTCAAGCAGCCGCGCGTTCATAGGGCAGTTCAATGTTTCTATTGAACGTTTTTCTCATTGCGTTTGAAATCAATTAATTTATTTAACAATTAAATAAATTGATCCCATAGACAATTGAATTCCCTTTCTTTTGATACCAAATATGACTATTTTCATTGCTCCCGTTCTTTTTTAATTGTAAATAATTAAATATTGCGTTCGATAAGATTCGGTTCATCTCGAGATCAATTCCAACAGCTGCAGCCGTACGATCGTATGGCAACTCAATGTTTGTATTGAACATTTTCTCTAAAGCGTTTGCCATGACTTAAGCTGCTTAATAAACAAATGAATTGAGCTTATAGAAAATTTAATTTCCTTTCTTTTGATACCAAATATGACTATATTCATTGCTCCCGTTCTTTTTTTAATTGCAATAAAAATAATCTTTCGTAGCATAATCTTCAATTTGTATAAATAACACACAAAATTTCTGAGAAATGATTGCAAAAAATGACATCTCTTGTATGTACAACACAACAAAAATTGTTATGAAATTTTAACTTCACCGCAAGAATTTCCCAAGCGGTTAAGTACCATTCGGAATATAAAATAAATATTTCCCGCATTTCTACGTATGGTGGGTAATAATGCGCGGAGCATGCGAACGCGAAATAAGCGAAAAGTTAAACACATTCGAAGCGAAGCACCGCACACACTTCCACGTAAATATTTATACAACCTCAATACGTCGAACGCCCAAATTTGTCGACCTTCTCTCATCGACCAGCCATACACAACACAGAATTTGGCGCTCGCTGTGGATGGCCATTGCATTGCAATTGCAGCAACGATGACATGAATGTAATTACGAATTGATGGGCCAGTACAAACATTTACTTATCGCAATAAACTCCGCTCGCGAAAACTGCGCGAAATTCGCAGATCAAAACGCTCGCTCACGCGTTTTCCACGATCGAACTATCGGTGCATTTATTCAGTGCGTGCATTCGTGTATGTATGTTGTTTTAAGTCGAGCGCATCTGCTTATATTATGAATGAATTTAAATGCGAGCAGAAGCGATTTGAGTCACTCATGTGGAATGCAGAAATAGACAAGTTTATTATACTTGAGGTGAAAATATAGAAAGATTGCGTGCGCAACTCGATGATGTTGATCTCAACTTTTCTATAATAGTCGTTTCTGTTTAAGCATCCAACTTCTTAAAGCTAGAAAACATCAAATATTACCATAAAAATCACACTCTTTAAAAGTTGTATCACACTTTCTTTAAGTAAATGTCAAAAAGTATCCTGAAGGATGAAAAAATGAAATGACTCATGCAAAAATACAACAGAGCCAAGAATCCAATACAAACACCAAATATTTGGGATTTTCGATTGTAAGCAAACCATGAAATTGTCGCATGAAGCAATTTCCTCGAAACTCGAAACTTTGCATTCTTTACTTCAAAAACAATCCTCCGAAAACGCACATTCCTGTACTATAATAAACGACATGTGAATATTGAAATTCCGAAAACATTCATAAATTCGATTGGTTACCAAATTTGAACCGCATCTTCGAAGGAAACCCCATGATGATTAGCTTTCAGTGACAAATCTTGCAAAAATTTCTGATCTGGGGGATTCTGAAATCACCAGAAAATCTTTATAAAGAACAGGACACTCACAAAACGATCAGTTGCTTCGCGACTTTTCACTTAAAAAAATCTCAGGATACATTTTTGAACTGTTAGTGACCAACAATTATAATGCAATTCAGAAAAATCAAATTGCATCTGGTACAGGCATTTAAGAAAATTGTTTTATATGCTTCTCAATGCGCATGTCAATGTTAATCGTAACGGATACGCCTACGACGTGCTTATGTGCTTATGGCGGACGCAAATAAAATCGAATTTTCATACGCATAGAGTGAAATAAAACCTAAGCGCACGCTGTGGATTTATGGCACTTCCGGTCGTTCGTCGATTCGTTTCAGTTTCTATTTTCAATGCAAACTAATACTGATTTTGTGTCTCAATTAAAAAGTTTCCCAACTTTCGCCTCGTTCGAGCTATGCAACCCAACCTACAAGTGATCTTAACGGTTTTCAGTGAGAATGATGGGAATTTTTTTGTTTTAGGGCAAAGCACGGGCGCAAAAGAGTCGAGACTCATCATCATCCACGAATTCAGCATTATCTACAGCTCCTTTGCTGCCAGCACGTTGCGATGATAGCCTCGTTTTGCGTTCGCGTGCGAAACAAATCACAGGACGACGTGGTGCGTTGAAACTTCAACGGTAAAGTATTCCCTGTTCTGCATAATTTTTCTACTATCTCGTAGCAGTTTTGTTAATTGGTCCTCATAAGAAGTAATGTTTCAGGGTGCACGAAGTGAAAGGTCACAGATTTTTCGCGAAATTCTTCAGACAGCCGACATTTTGTGCTTTTTGCAAAGAATTTCTTTGGGGATTCTGCAAACAAGGATATCAATGTCAACGTATGTATATTTTGAATTTAGTGAATCCCATGGGAATTATTTTTTTTCTTGCAGGTTGTCAGACTGCTGTTCATAAAAAATGTCATGATAAATTGTTGGGAAAGTGTACAGAATCTGTGCAAGCTTCCGAAAGTACAATTGTAAGTTGTCAATTGTCAATTGAAGCAATGAATTTAAGGATTTTTTGTAGTATTTACGTCAGCGGTTCAAAATCGACGTCCCACATCGTTTCAAACTGCATACGTACATGTCACCGACATTTTGTGATCATTGTGGATCTCTTCTTTATGGCATTTACAAGCAAGGATTCAAATGTGAAGGTAAGGATAGAAAATATGAAATGAAAGGACGAATTCATGTGCTGATATTGAAAAGGCATGCAACCAAAAATACACATAAAATGGTGTCTGCCATTGCTAATTATGAAAACACAGCCATTGCACTAAAACGTATTCAAATCACACAAAAACGCGTACGGAAAATGTTTAAGTACAACGTTAATGAAATGGTTAAAATTGTCCTGCCAAAAATAATAAAACACAATATGAAAAGCAACATAGCTTTCCGCAATTAGATAACTTAGTGGACGAAAATGAATTTCCCACAATGCCAGCCCCAGGACAAATCGTTGTATATTGGGTTGCCTACTTCAAAACACAAAAATGAATTTCTCGCGTTTTTGGCAACGATTCAAATCACCGAATTGGATTCGATTCGAATTACGAATGAATAATACGCATCGCGTTGTAGGATGTGGCCACTTAACATCCAAATGTGCCGTGACTGACTGATGTACATGACGTTATTACGTTTCGCTTTGATTAATTTCCCCAACATCTGCAGGGCAAAAAATTGCAACCGTGAAGTAGCGCATGAAAATGATTTCAAATAACGGCTTGAAATCCTTAATATATATAGAATTGACAAAACGTCAAAATCGACGCTTCGAAATGAAACAATAAATGTTATTTATAACCGAATCCAGGTTGATGTACGCAACGTTTCGCTGGAGAAATTGCGATGTCGAAGTTCGAGACTTCCCGTCGCGTTGCGTAGGAACAACAACGATAATTAAATTTGATTTATGACAGACGGTCGTCATAAGGATTCGCGTAAATAGGATTCTAACCGATTTATCGGAATTGGAACAAAAAATTCCTTCAAATTCAAATATACGCATTTGACATTTACAATTGCAAGTCACCTCAATGACGTCTGTCAACGAATATGACAGCTTACTTCATGATCAGCGGGTAGTATAACTCGTTATTTATATTTTGTGGATATTTGTAATATTTATAGACCCAATTTGTTTGCTTATATATAGTGATTATAAATTTGAAGCACTCATAAATCATCAAATGCTCTTATATTTTTTTTTATACACTACACTCGAATTTATTTTTCAACCATCTGTTCAAGCACGGTCAGTGGTTTTCAAGGGTAAAAAAAGTAATTTCGGATTGTTGCTACTTTTTTTTATCAAAAGTCCATCTTGAAATTTAATGGAGAAATCAAATAAACAACGCAATAAATATGTTTGGGCTAATCTTGAAAGTCAATTAGCATCTTAAAGGATACAGGTGTATCTCATTCGGAGCGATTACAGCGCACTCACTCGTTTGAGACATATCTGTATCCTGATGGCTGAGTAAAAATAAAACAAACGCGAAAATAGTGCGCGTAATTGACTTTGTTGACTTAAGTTAGGTGTGCGCATGACCGAGTGCACTATTCCCGCAGGAATCTGTTCGACCGACACTTGTTTCTGCTCCTACGAAGGATTCGAGTGTTTGTGTAATCGTAGAAGGACAATGGAATCGTTTATCTTTATTTATAGAATTTTCCGGTGTATTTTGGTCCTTTGGCAACGCACGTATGCAAATTTAGTGCAAATAACATGGGAGCATGAATGCACACTTGGAAGTTACATGGACGGTTAACTTATTATCGATCTAGGATCAAATTTATGCGTGTAAACATTGCCTGAAGGTTTAATTTTAAATTGCCTACTAAAGAATCGAGATGTACTGGCAATTTTGCAGAGAAAGTTTGCCAAACATTGAAAATAGCTTTAATTATTGGTACTCTAGTAACTTTGTAGTTAAAGATATATGTAGATCTTTGAATCAGTAGTATCCAAAATTGGAGGTAGGAGATAGCAGTTTTTGGTCCTTTTTGGGTTTTTTGAAATCTAAGATGGAAATCGCAGTTTTATGTAGTGGATCTATGTTTTTGGGTAACGGGGAAAGTTTAGATCGATATGGATCAAAAGAGATTACAAAATGGGATCTCAGGTGCGCGCCAAGAGTAATGGCGTCTGGTGCTCAAAGCTTGAGGACGAAAAACGTCACAGTAATAGTGGTCTGGCACGGCAGTGTTCGCACTACTCGCAGCATCTGTAGGCACACGAAAACGGTAAAAATAGGATTTGTTTGGCAAACGGCTTGGAACGTGAAAATCGCCAGTACGCATTCTGGCGCGACGCACAACACAACACAACCGAAAATTCGCCAGCCATCCGATTACAAGAACCCATCCATCGTGCAGACCCATCCGCGATATTGATCGATATCGGTGATCTATCGGTGCATCCGCGCGACCATCCGGATATCGATCGGTCGACCGATCGCGAGGCATGCTGTATGCGTCGATCCGAACGCCGGCCAAATCGCGTTGGCCCCCGACTTGCATTGCATTCGCATGAGAAAGCATCCTGCACGTTATTATTACAGTGTCACTGGGTACGAGGGACGCGAGCAACAAATAATCTCTCAAAACCCGAGAGAGACATCTATCTAAGATTGTGGTGCGCGCCTAAAGATAGCCAGACAGGTGATAGGTGATTACCATCAACGAATCAATCGATCCTTCAGGACGTCATCATCGGACGCCATAATTGTCGCCCAAGTGGCCCACACACTCTCCTCCCCGATTCGGCATCATGCCACTCTACTCCGATCTGTACACAAGCCCTTCGACGTCGTACACGAGTCTGTACCTCCCGGGTCCCTACTCGAACCATTCCTCGTTGCTCACGTCCTCCAATTATCGATCGCCCGTGATCCCGAAAACAATCACGCGTTATCCGCGCAGCTACAAGCCCCATCTGGCGACGATCACCGAGTCCCAGGGTTTGTCGCCGATTCGTGGCAAGTTTTCCCCGCAGTTGTTGCTTCAGCATCACACCTCGCCGAAGTACAGCAACCCAAAACCCATCAAGATCAACACGGCCGACATTGACGTCTCGGTGAACAAGTATCGTAAGTACGATCGGAAGGCTGCTGCTGCGCAGGAGGCGAAGAAGAGTCCTGAGAAGCTTAAGTCATCGACTCCTAGTGCGAGTGGGGTCCAACCGGTTCAGCAAGTGCAACCAGCTCCAACCAACCTGGAGCTGAAGAACGGGGACGATGCCGACGCTGAAGGCGAATTTAAACCGATTCGACGCGATCGTGCGTTGGTTCGTTTGCACACGGTTCACAAGAAGGACAGTCCGCGTCGGAACCTCGCGCAGAATGGTTCGGATGGTCCCAAAAGTTGGAGGCAGACATTCTACGAAGAGATGAAGCAAGACGCCAAACAAAAGGATAAGAAGACTCCAGGGGAGATCCTCGTTGATAAGTTTCTGATTCGGACTGAGGAGGAGGAGAAAAGATTACAGATGGAGGGTCGGAAGATTCCGAGGAGGATGTCTGTGAAGAAACACTCCTTTCATGAGATTTGTCGGGATATCTCTTCGGATACGATCAGTGAGGATTTAAATCCCGGACAACCTGAGGAAATTGTCCGGAAACAGAGTAAGCAGATTAGTGAGGATTTCCTCAAGCAGATTCGACGTAACTCCGCTGAGATACTCAAAGAAAATGTTGAGATTCTTGAAGATATGTTGAGACAAGAGAATCTCTTGGAGGATGAGAATAATAACAATGTGGTTGAAGTGCCTCCTGAAGTCGAGAAACCTAAAAAGAAAAAGGTGGTTAAGAAGAAGTCCAATGATAAGTTGGTTGTTGATGGAACGGAAAGCAAAAGTAATCTTCAACGTCGGGCGACTCAGAAGAAAATTCGACGTACCTCCACGGATAGTAGCATTGTAAGTGATATCTCCGTGGATGAAGATGTCGAAAAGGCGTATCAAGAGGCCATTCGGGATATCTCCCAGGTTGAGGTCGAGGAGATACGACATAGACCCAAGCCCAAAATTACTGGGACGGTTGATGTGGAGCAGTCACCAAGTTGGAAAGCTGTTATAGATCACGTGGAAATTGTTGAATCACCAACGGCGAAGAAGCCGGCGAAGAAGTTCAAGTATAATGTGACCGTTGAAGAAGTCATAGAGACACCTGTCAGTGATAAAGGTAATGATCATCTTCCACAACTGAAATTGGCAGTGACAAATAGTGCATTGGCAATGAAACGCGAAAAATCAAAGAGTCCTACTCCTCAGACACCTGAAGATAAGAAAGTGGACCTTCATAAGGTGTCTGAGCCTGGGGTGATCTTCAATTTGAAGATGCATGAGGCACACATGGATAAAATTGTTGAGGATGAAATTGAAAAGAGTCCTGAAAAAAGTCCCAAATCTTCAGTGACAACTCCAAAGACGCCTCAGTTACCAAATAAGATAGTTCCACTTCTTGGACCATCAAAAATTACTACGCCCTTGAAGAAACCAGAAACTCCGAAGACACCTCCAACACCATCAACTCCAATAATTTTGGCAAAAACTTCTTCATCTCCTAAATTATTTGATGAACTTAAGAAAACTACATTGGCTCCAAAGTTGGCTCCAAAAGAGGAGAATAAAAGTGGTGAGAACTTTTGGGAGAAGATTGGTAATCGAGAGAGTGTTAATTTTGATCAGAGGAAGCGTATAATGCAAGAGAAACGTAATGCTATCTTGATTCAAGAAGAAGATGAAGAACAAGAAGTAAAAGTTGAGGATAAAATAGTGGAATCAAAATTGGATACTAAATTCAAAATTGGAAATCAATTAAATGCGACTAAACCTATTGGAATTGTACCAAAAGTTGAAGATATAAAACCGAAATCTGCAACAGATGTAAAACCGAAAGCTATTGAGGAAATCAAATTGATGCAAAAACCAATTGAAGAAAAACCAAAGATTATGGAACCTGTTATTAAATTGAATGCAAAATTAACTGAAGATAAGTTGGAGTCAAAAGCCAAGATAGATAGAGTTGAAGAAAAGGGAAAAATTGAAGAAAAAATAAAGGTTAATGAAGTTGCAAAACCGAATATTAAACCATTAGAAGAAAAATTGAAAATTCAAGGCAGTGAAGTGAAACCTCAAATGGTAGAAAACAAATTGAAGATCTCCGAAGAAAAAGTTAAAACTCTTGAGTTAAAAACAGAAAAATCCAATTTACTTACAGAAAAACCGAAAATTTTGAGTAAATCTATTTCTGTTGTTGATGATAAAACAACAGATAAAATAAAATTGCCAATGGAAAAGTCAAAATCTGTGGAGGAATCAGTGCAATTAGTGAAAATTGAAGAAAAGCTTCCTGCATTGAAAACTTCTACTGAAATTGCAGCAATGAAGAAAGATGCTGAAAAATCAAAAACACCAATTGAAAAGAAGCCACCAACTTCTCCAGAAACAAAAGTAAAACCAAAACTTGTAAAAGAAAAATCATTAGAAAAGAAGGTAAATGTAGCCAATAAACTGATTGTTAACAATGTTTCCAACAAAGATATCAAACAAAATGCAACATTTGCAAAAACAGAAGAAAAACTTCCAGTAGAAGAAAAAACTGAACTTTCTAAAACTGCAATTGAAGAAAAGAAATCCTTGGATAAACCAAAGGAAGAACCAAAGAAAGTGGAAGCAAAATTAACGAAGGAAAAATCTTTAGAGAAACCAAAATTGATCAAGGAAAAATCTGACGAGAAAACAGCAACTCTAATCAAACCCAAAGTAGAAGAGAAACCAAAAACAACCGAAGAGAAACCAATTCAACCCAAACCCGAAATCAAACCAAAACTTGCAAAGGAAAAATCAACAGAGGAAAAACCTGCACTAACAAAAACAAAGTCCCAAGATGACGATAAATCACCCAAAACACCCAAGGAGAAAAAACCCGACGAGGCTAAAAAGCCATTAAAATTAGACATCAAGAAAAGTGAGGAAAGCGAGAAACACAAATTCGGGCCACAACAACCGGAAAAGAAAACCGAGGTGCCAAATGAACCCAACGCGGAAACGAACGCTGCCAAAAAGAAAATCATATCGAAACGATCCCTGGTCAATAAATCCACCGTGGTTGCTGATCCTGACTTGGAAGTCTTCAAACCACCCACACCTCCAGTCATCAAGACACCATCCCCGCCCAAATTTGTTCCCCTACAATCAAATCGGTTATCACAATTGATGAGCAACCCGTTCATGAAACGTGCAGACTTTGATGAGAAAGGTGCGCGAATTTTGTATGCTCGTCCGAAGACGATTCGGCATCGACACTATCCGAAACCTCGACATCTGCCTCCACAAGAATCCAAACCTGGTGAAGATGATGATGACGACGAGGAGGAGGAAGAAGAGGAAGAGGATACTGCTGTTGAGGAGACTTCGAGTAGTAGTGAGGAAGAAACCAGTGATGAAGATGATGATGACGATGAGGATGATGATGACGACGAAGAAGATGACATCGATTACGACGCATTGAACGACGTTTGGGGCTATGGATCAATTGGGGCAAGTACGTCCTCAGCGGATTCCGGGTTTCATTCGGGCACCAAAGGCAGGCGTAAGGGTTAGCTCCCATTCAATCGTTTCGGCTTGATCGCAAATTAACGAACTAAATGTTTCTCAAAAAAAAAAACAACCTTGCTTCTAGCTTTTGGCGTTTCTTATTTTCTGCAGCTTCGTAGCGCAACTAGAGTGCTAACCAAATGCGAATCTATGTGCTTTTTGACGCGATCCCGCTTACTTGATGATAGCATTTGGAATTTTTGGATATTGGTTCAATGAACTGCAAAAACGTGAAGTGGTTACGTGATTATTTTTAAATTCTTGATGAGTGTAAGGTATGTCAATGGCATGCACATGTTTCCCAAACATGCGTTAACAAGTATTCTTATCGGAAGATCAAAGCCTCAAAAAGTTAGTCGGAAAACTTTTTGGTGAGGAAAATGTTTCGGGGCGTCTCGTCCTTTCAACTCTCTTTCCAACTATTTTGGACGCCCGAAAACACTAGCTTCATGTGCTCATTTCACATCGCTAATACACGAGGATTGAAACACGGGAAAAGTTGCGCGTCTACAAAAGATGCTTTTGTAATTAGAGCCAAGAAAAAAGTCGACGACGACGAGATTTCGCAATCGCGCGCCTGCAGCACGTTGCAAACGCAATAAAAACCGAATCTCATTCGTCGTGTTTCTTGTCACCGACGAGTTTTCCACTCATTTTTCACCGGACACGAAGCTCTCGTCACTGGCGCATGCATTTCATTACTTTTCTCAGTCTACAAATTTGCATATTATCATTGGTAACCAATGCAAAAAAAAAATGAAATTTAAATTTTAAAATATTTTCAGTCAGTAATCATTAGAGTAATCAACTCAATCAATTTTGGAACAAAATTAGGATCAAAGACAAAAAATATTTGATAACTTTTTCTTAGAGAAGATCTAAAAATCAGGGAAAATACAATCAATAAATTAATTTGGAAAAATGGCAACATGTTAACCATGAAAACGTCAACAAATTAAAAGATGTTTACAAGCAGCGTGAAATTCTGCGCAAATATTTCGGTAATTATGTTCGGCGTATCAATAGATTTATGATTTAATGAGAGCCAACGTCAATTAATAGCCAACAACATCGATGCGCAAGATACTTAAGCGTCCATAAATTTCGATGGCAACAATTTGTTTGATCTTTATTTATTCGCAAGCTTTCACTGAAAAAACGCGCTATAGATTCGATATATTAAGCACAGCATTTTTATATTAAACCGAAAGTGCAATTTCATGATAAACAACTTCAATGAGTCACCTATTAAATGCAAAAAAGTCTTTTAATGAAGTGCCAATTATTGCCAATAAATATACAGCACATGAATTCGTCCTGACATTGATATAATGAAGGATACAATTTCGATGTTAATTTTTGTATTTGCATGTAATTTTGATTAGAATGTGGTGTCAATTGTCACAAGAAGTGCGTGACACTAACAGCGAATTTATGTGGTGTCAATCAGAAGCTAATCGTCGAAGCGATCGAATCCGTAAGAAATGGTAAGAAAACGATACAATTCGCAATGAATGAAATGAAAAGCAATATCCAAAATGACGTCCGGATGGAAATAGCTTGAGGCTAGACAACCGCAGACGCAGGCAATAAATTCTGTTCGCAAAAAAAACATTCGGCAGTTGCAATTTCAAGTTCACATGTTTTTCGTTTGATTGCGGTGTATGATGTAATAAAAACAAAGATTTTTCGAAATTTGAAGGTTGCAAATAAAATAAAAATATCCAAACGGTTTTTGATGACAAAATTTAAACAGTGACAAAATTAAATGATTTAGTAATTAATTAAATGATGGGTTTGTAATCTGAATGGAAATATGTCTAAATTTATGATTTGCAAATAAAATGCATATTTAATCTGCAATTGCAATCAAAATTGAACAAATAGTGTGTTTGGCAGTCGCCCGAAATTGTTCGCTCCTCATAAAAACAAGCAATGCGAATATGAAATCTTCCCAAAATCCTGGCCATTTTGATGTGGGAAAATATCAGACTCGTGAAAATTCCCTTCAAACTTTTGTCTAATTCTAAATTTAGCAATTTTATTTCAGTCAAGCGAGTTTGACGAGAATGAAATGCATAGGTGAATCTGAAGCGTTCGCAGAAGGTGAATTATGCGAATTCGCGCAATTTTTCTAAAGTGGAAGTTTGACCGACGTCTGCTCGCTGCTTATGTGTGCACGGTGTGAGCTGATAAAGCGCCAAATTATGAGTATTTTTGGTTGCACGCACACGTTCAGAGAGACAGTAGACATTTTCGCTGGGCGAATTTTGCGCGCGCGAGCCACAAACGTCACGCGCATCGAAAATACGCGCAAGATGGTTCCGCGCGAAGATATTCGCGAAAATCCAATGTCGCATACAGATTCGCGATGGACGCACACGCCGACGACGCATGTGGTCTGCGAGCACGATCAAGGTCTTCAGCCACGCCATGCAAATTCAATGCCAAAAGAAAGCGTCCATCGCAAAACAAAACACCGCACGAAATGTAAACATTCTGCCTGATGTTACATAAAGAATGCACAGCTTACAAACGAGCAAAACCGTTTACTAGAATGGCAGCCATTTCCGCCATCGTGGATTTATTTATCTAACGGATTTTATGCGATTTTATGAGACATATTTCAAATTCATTGCGAATATGAATTCTGAAAGCATTCGGTTAGACAAATCGTCGCCATTTCGATATTATTAGATAATATTACGTGCCCAGCTCGGGTTTCTTTTTATACGTGACATTGAACAGTGAACCCAATGCTTATGACAGGCAGCTGATCGCAATTTGTCATCTCGATTTGCAGAAGTTTGATATGCGCTAGTAGATGCTTCTAGAAACATGAAGGTAGTTCTAGAATCATCTAGAATCTTCTTCGCTCAAACGAGCCTCAATGCTCATGTTCATAAATATGGTTCTTAATGTGCTTCTGTAGGTGGAATGGCTGACATGATGAAATATTGTCATAAAAATGATGGTAGAACATGGTGTAATGCGTTGAAAATGAAAAGTGTTCTCGCATTGCGTCCGTCTACATATGTAATAGAGATGCTATTAATCGAAAGCATATGTTCCTGTTTTGCAAACGCACTTTCCGACTTCGGTTCAGCTCGGTTCGGTTCAGACGAATTCAGCCGCGTTGAATAATAGTACAGTGCCACACTTTGGACACTCACCGGTCGAAATCCTAATTTTAGAACCAACTGCAGGCAAACTCCATCGGGACTCTCGGGAGAGCAACATCTGACACGTGAACGCGTTGGCAGACTTTTCGCCAATGCGCGTTTTTGGAACAATTACCGCGTGTCATGTTAATTAATGATTTACGTCAAATTGTTCGTGTTACGCAGTTCCTGATCTTCTACGACAATCATCGAGACGCCATTCGTATTCTAGAAAAATCCTCCTATGCAATTTGAAGCTAAAACAAAAAAGGATGAGCAATTGTTGTTGGGTGAATGCTGTATCATTGAACCAATATCGCTTCTGTGATGTAACGGTCCTTCGTGTGACGCTTCCATCTCGCAAGGAGCAAATGGCGGCCTCCTCGGATGGGATTTAGTTCGTAGTCTGTGGAGCGTAGGCGTTTTTTGGGTATTGCTATCATTCTCCTGTAACACTTTCTTTTTGGTTTTGGTTACCGTTACCTTTGTGTGCGCTCGCAACAGGATGTACGGAACGGGACTCGCCAACGTCCAATCCGGCGCACAATCCAGCTTTGGCACTCGATCCCATCGAACTTGAAGCAGAGTTCTCAAACTCGAGTACGTTCCTAGGCTTCAAGCGCAGCGGGCGCATCACGCCACCGGCGACGACGATCCCCAAGTTCTGCAAGTACAACGTCGACGACTTCAACTTCCTGAAGGTGCTCGGCAAGGGCAGCTTCGGCAAGGTGCGCCTCCCAGACCTTCTCCCTGGGGAAACTTAATCTATGAAGTCCTTGTCCTTACAGGTGCTGCTGGCCGAGCTGAAAAACTCAGAGTATTACTATGCGATCAAATGTCTCAAGAAAGATGTGGTCCTCGAAGATGACGACGTCGAGTGCACGTTGATTGAACGCAAGGTACTCGCCCTGGGGACAAAGCATCCATACCTATGCCATTTACTATGCACTTTCCAAACAGATGTAAGTAGCGCCCCTCGTTGGCGATTGGGGTGGTCCCTTATAGTTTTCTGTCGGTTTGCAGTCACATTTATTCTTCGTGATGGAGTATCTGAATGGTGGGGATCTCATGTTCCACATCCAGCAGTCGGGCAGGTTCCAGGAGCCGCGTGCCCGGTTCTACGCAGCCGAAATCGTCTCCGGGTTGAAGTTCTTGCACGGCAAGGGAATCGTCTACAGGTGAGGGTCTGGTCACATCGTACCACACACGAGACGTGCAACATTTGGCATAGCGGATGAAATATACGATGGGACGTTATAAATACCTACCATGCGGGATGTAAAAAGTGCATTGACGTGTCGTAATCGCGAATCGTTGGCCCGAAGAATTCGGTTCTATTTCGGTGGATCGGGAAAAAATGTTGTTGTCGTCGCGATGATACATTAAGTTGGTCGGCGTGTGTGCACTCGTTGATGTTGATTAAGTTGTTGAAAAACGTGCAGCGAACGGACATGGTGTACCACTGTAACTTATTTGATGTTTATTGGTGAACTCCTCGTTCCACGCGCCATGTTGGAATACGTTACAGTTCCTTGCACGCGTCCTGCACGCCATTAGCTGCAGGTTTCTGTAGAAATTCCAGATGATACTGACATCTTTCAGCCCACGAACGTAATAAATCAAATCACTCAGTCAGGATCAAAATATTTGTGAATTCTGATGATTGTTATATGAAAATATCTTTGTTTTTGCATCAAAATGTGATGGTTAATTATTCCCTGGTGCATTTGTCGACACAAAGTGTTTATGAAATCAACGCCAACGTTGACATTTATTGCTGTTGCCAAGAGAGCTCGTGTCTTCTCCGAATGATTCACATTTCGTTCTATATTTACATGTTTATAATTATGGGATATAATTTCGCATTTCAGAGACTTGAAACTTGATAATATCTTATTGGACTTTGACGGGCACGTGAGGATAGCTGATTTTGGCATGTGCAAACTGCAAATTTTCCTTGACCGAATGGCGGACACATTTTGTGGTACCCCTGATTACATGGCACCTGAAGTAAGTAAATTCTCGAATTGTAAGTAATTCAATTTTTGCAATTAATAATTTGAATTTTCAGATTATCAAAGGACAACATTACAATCAAAATGTTGATTGGTGGTCCTTTGGAGTTCTTCTCTACGAAATGCTAATAGGACAGTCTCCTTTCAGTGGTTGTGATGAGGATGAACTCTTTTGGTCGATATGCAATGAACGACCAGTCCTGCCACGGTTTCTCAGTCGTGAATCAAGCAGTATTCTTACATTGGTAAGTTTTCAATTAATGTCTTACCCAAAAAGCAACTAAAACAACAATTCTTTGCTAGTTATTGGAAAAGGACGGCGCAAAACGACTGGGAAACAAGTATTGCGAACATGGGGACATCCAGGATCAACCATTCTTTAGGCCCATTGACTGGGAGATGTTGAATATGAGGCAGTTAGAACCCCCATTCAAACCCAACTTGGTATGATATTTTAAATCACTTCAAAATGGATTCTAACTATATTCATTATTTTACAGCAACATCCCTTGGATACACAATATTTCGACAGGACATTTACAGCTGAACGAGCAAAATTAACGCCGATTGATGCTGACATTTTGCAGTCCATGGATCAAACGCAGTTCCAAGGTTTCAGCTACACAAATCCGAATGCAACAGACCGATAGATCTTGCATTCATGTAATCAGGGAATTGTCCTTTTGGTTTTATTCTACCGAATTACTCAAGAATCGTTTGCTTGGTGGGGTGCATCAGGTGAATGTGAATCTGGGTAATGTTGAACGCTAAATAAAAGCTTTAATTGAATTTTTGTACATATGCTGTTAATGGAATAGCAATCAGTGCATCCTTTGGTAAGAAAAAAACATGTACATATGAAATTGAATTGAATGTGTAATTGAATTACTCAAAGATGGGTACTTCGAATTGTTTATACTTATAGCAATGATGAAATTTGATAATGTTAACTATTTAGATTATATTTGAAGATATTTGCATTTTAGTCTTAATGCTATCAATAATGGTTTAGAATTATGTCTAGAAAAATGAAGGATAATGAAATATGTAAGCCAATTAAGGTACAAATGTGTTAAAATGTGAAATTATGTACTTAAATAAAATATTGTAATCTTTCTAATTAATCTAACTTATTGAATTGAAAACAATTTCCCAAAGGATCTGAAGGGAGTTTTTCAAAGGATAGTAATTTGTAAACATTGTAACATTGAAAATATGATATTTGTACTCATTGATAAAAACAGATTATCACATGTGCTCATAGTGAATTAGAAAATCAACATACATCTTAATTTCTGTAATCTATCCCGAATGGGGGCATCACATGGGGCTGTTTGGGTTGCAATGGTTTGACCACCAAAGGTTTAGCTTTCTGCAAGCATAAATATTAGCAATTCCATTGTTTTATCTTTATCAGATCATACAATCGTCATATTTTTGATGTTTCGTTGAACCAATTCATTATTTCCACCATCTTTTGGTCCTTTAATAAAATATGGTACAATTCCTGGGGTTATACCATTATTATCCTTCGTCTTGGTTACAAGAACCATCTCCACTAATTCATCCTGTTGCTTGTAAAGCATGCAACATGTTCGTATCGTGAAGTAGTAGATGATTTCCACGCCTGAAAGCAAACTGAACCCTAAAAAGAGACCAGCGATGCCACCAAAGGATACGAGAAGATCCACCCAGCCAAAAAGCACCTCTCGTTTGTATTTGATCATGGGCCAAGATGTGAATTCACATTCGAAATTTTTGTAGATTTTTTCTTTCTCCCTGTTAACAAAAATATTGATTATCCTGGAGGAAGTTATTACAGTTTCCTTTACTCTCGATCATCAGAGGTTGTATCCGAATTGTCCCTAAAAGAACAAATATCTTATATTTGAGAATGGATAATTCATGAGAGAAATTACGAAGCTTCGTTGAGTTTATCCACTTCATAAATTGTATTGGAGCATCCTAGTTCACAAGAGCATTTATCAACGTTTGTAATTCTAGTTAAATTACCCACAATGCAACTTAATTCGTCCAATCGACAATGTCTGTAAATCTGAGTGTCCATTGAAGGATAAAAGTAGGGAACACATCCACATATCCTGAAATATAGTGTATAAATTTGTATTCCCAATATATTTTCAAGACCTTTGCCAAGATTATTTCAAATACGAAACTGAAAATTTAAAAAATTTAAATTTTACCTGTGAGCATTATTAACTCGACATTGTTGACTACACGCCATAAAAGTATAAGTATCATCAATAGTCAATTTAACTTCTTGATCAAACAAACAATGTCGTTGCCTAATGCTTAATTGTCTTGCATTGCTGGTTGTATAAGTTTCTCTCATGGAAAATTGCAACTGATTCGTTTTGTAATTCCAAACATGATGTGGTTTCATATCCAAACCAGGAACTTCATCATAAGTATGAATATAAACCTGAAATTACATAAATTTGGGTCATAACATAAACGAAATCAAATATTTTGACTCACTGAAATATTTAGATCATTTGTAAAATTTGTATTCTGCATGAACCATTTCAAAGCCCATTTTGGATCAGTTTCTTTAATGTATCGTATTTCTGGTTTGTCAATTTCTACTGGCCCATCAACAGATAGTTTTTCATAATGTTTGGAATTGAAAGTGTAGCAAAATCCAGCTTCAGTGAAAACAGGATGAAAACCTGAACAACAATTGTAGGATTCTGTTTTCCATTCACAATCGAAGAAAAGTTCCTCACAAGTAGCCATTACCTAAAAATTATAGTTTTGTTGGGTTTTATAAGGGAAATATGGAAATACAGACCGGCAATATTAAATTTTGCAAGTTAGTGTCTCCTAGTAAACTTGCTGCTGATTCTTTGAGTTTTTCCTTGAAATAATCCATATTTGACATGGATAATTGGGATATTGCTGTAAGAATCTCCAAGAGATCTTCACTTTGACCAGTATCTGCGTTTTCTGCATTATTTATAATACTAAAATTGAAATTTTATGACTAGGTATTAAATTTATTTGCATGTGAACCTGTCCACTAGCTCGATGAGTTTTTCTGGATTGGCTGGACGATTAGGACATAAAGTTATTGCTGGAAAAGGCACATTCCAATTGTGGAAATCCGTATCTAGACCTGTAATAGTCGGGTTCGTTTGGAACTTTTCCCAGAGGTTTACAATAATGACTATTGTTGAGATGGTTCCAATCAGTACACAAACAAACCACATTAATCTAAAAATATTTCAAAAATTAGTTGGCCATGAAAAAACATTGAAACTCTAAACATAGCAAAAATTCTAGTACAAAATATCCTATAATATTAACTTAAAGTTGAAATTTAAAAATAACAAGAAATTTATTTTGGAATACAATTTTGAAATAAAATTACCGTTCAATAATTGGTCGATCAGTTTCAGCAATATATCGAACCCCATGAAGGGTACTTTCAGCAAAGAATATCTTCCCTTGATGTTTCAAACTCGTCTGGAACAATTTGCATAATGGCACTTTACGTTTCCTCTGAACTTTTCCAATTTTCCGCTTGTTCCAGTACGCCGAATTTGGTTTCTTCGTCATGGGCGATTTCGCCTTCATTTTAGCACTATATTTACGCATTGTAACATGTGAAATGCAACAGGATTATTTATTTCCAGGAGGAATCAGCAACGCACTAAACTCGAACCGTACAAACATGAAACCGTATGGAAACACGACAATTGAACCTGAAAAACTAAAGATGGACTGATAAAAACAAATACAAACCATTATGTTGCATTGAACGTTATCTGCCATCTTTTATGTTTTCTTCACGTGATATTGTATTCGTCACACGTTGGATAATGAGCGATTTTCCTCGTGTTTGGTCATACGCTTTGTTTGATTTTATTGCCGACTTTGCTTTCATTCGCCCCATTTTTCATTGCATGTCGATTTCAGAACAATTGATAATATCTATCGATTCGCCTCGAAATAATTGAATATCGAATAAATTGATGCGTGTTATTAACAAAGTTACTATTTGGATGATTCAAACGAAAATCATCATATTGTGCCGAATAGGTATGGTCCCGAATTTGGTCAGGACTCAGATATATTCGAACCTGCGAAATCGGGACCTAAAAATGCAAAATTTTCGCTTTTTTTCGCTCTTTTAACTGCGTATAACTTTCAAATTGTTAGACCAATTTCACCAAAGTTGGAAGCAAATTGTAGGTCTCAATTAGTACTTACCAAAAATGTATGGGTTTATGCCCTTTTGGCTATTGGAAGAGCGAAAATCGCGTTCGAAGAAAAAAATTGAAAAAAAAGTTTGTAGCGATAAAAATGATATGAAATTCTTAAAATCGCTCGAGTTTTCAAAAATTTTCATATCTCCGAAACTAATGGACCGA
>JARJDZ010004131.1:0-20660 GCA_030264555.1 Aleochara sp. GC000083 | reverse complement strand
GGCTTCTGGGAGAGCGGAAATCGCGTTCGAAGAAAAAATTTGAAAAAAAAGTTTGTAGCGTAAAAAACGATATGAAATTCTTAAAATCGCTCGAGTTTTCAAAAATTTTCATATCTCCAAAACTAATGGACCGATTTGGATGATTCAAAGGGCATTTATCATATTTTGACGAAAAAATAACATTGGTCATGGTCCCGAATCTCCACGGAGTTGAGAAATATGCGAACTTGAAAAATGGGGTCCTAAAAATGCAAAATTTAAGCTTTTTTCTGCACTTTTAACTGCCCTTAACTTTTAAACGGTTGGTTTAAACTAAACTAAAGTTGGAAACAAACAAATTGCGTCGAGCATCCAGCAGTTCCTAGGTTAATAGTTGAAATCAATTTTTTTATTTCCTGCCAAGTTTTTCTGCCAAATTATGTTTGAATGGGCAATTAAATCCGTGTGACACTGCGCTGTCACAACGATCAAATGTGATGTTTGCAATTTCGACCTGAAATTCCCCGTTTTCGTTTCAGCCCATGTAGACGTAAAAATTCTTCGTGACTTAGTTAGGACACAGCATTAATGCATATGACTGGCTACGTAATTGTGTACTGTAGAAACCTGCAAGAGAATTGTGATATGGATCATTTGAACGACTATCGCGTGCACACGACCGGAGACGACGGCGACCAGCAGATCGGCAAGAAGATTCTCCGGGACCTTGGAAGCATGTCTGAAGGAAAACAGCTACTCTTCGGCATCGCCACCGGCTTCGTCACCGGATACGCCCTCACCAAGTTCGGAAAGTGCCTCTGCATCGCGATCGGCTCCGGAGTCATCATCCTGCAGATCGCCAACCAGAACGACTACATCAAGTTCAACCTCCTGCAGTCCTTGAGTCGGGAAGCCGAACACGGAGGCGGAACCGACGCTTCCAGAAGGATCCACAACGTCTCCTCGAGACCTTCGACATCGTCCTTCGGATGGATACGCGCCTTGAGACACTTCCTTCTGGAACAACCGAACCTGACCAGCGGCTACATCGGCGGCTTCCTTATTGGCTTGGGTTTGTCTTGAGTATCTAAATTGATGGCGCGCTGGAGGAGTACAAATCTCGTCTTTATTGTTCTCTTTAGTCTGTTGAACGATGGCCGAATGCGTTTCAGTCATGGCAGTGAGCGTAAGTAAGTTTTATTTGATGGAAACAAACGAATAAAATCCAAATACGAATCGGCAGCCGCTAATTGAGTTTCGCATCGAATTGCGTTTCGTTCAATGTCGTTTCGTGCGTTTTGCTTCGAAATGCGGCAACAGTGCGAGCGCAAACCATGCTTTCTAAATAACCTATAGAGTTGACGAGCAACAAGTGTTTTTCAGTTTCATTTTTGATGTTTGTGCTCGTCGGTGCTTGTCGCTCACTTCTGCTTTCGATTCCTCGGAATTCCCAACGTCACGATCGCCCATCGATGGCATTACCACATCCACATTAGTCGCAAACTACTTTGGATGCGCACTATCACTAGCTTGCTCCTGCTCATTATCTCGTAGCGTTAAGGTTATGTGCTCCACGCATTATTTATTATCTTATCAATGTACCAGTTGTGTAGTAGACCGTTTCGGAAACGTTGATGTAATCGCAGTTAAAATGTTACTTCGGATCGAGCAACAATAATGTTTGGAGAAATGTGCATGCAGTTCCAGTTTATATAACAACTTCCTAAGTTATCCACACTACACTCTTATAAGACTATTAGTTATTTTTCCGTCATGTCAAATTCAGTTGATTCTGAAAGTAAAGTTGTTCAACTTGACAATGAATTTCGAGAATCCACCAGCAAATCTTTCAGTGTCAAAGATGGTTTCATTGATTTCACAGCAGGTTTCCTTGGTAAGACCTCAAATCTTTCTAAAACATGTCATCATCAACTCAATAATCATTTTGTTTCCAGGTGGTGTTGCCTTGGTTTATGTTGGCCAACCCTTGGATACCATCAAAGTGAAAATGCAGACATTCCCCAAACTATACAACAACATGTTCCAATGCTTCCTCCAGACATTGAGGACTGATGGCATCTATCGGGGACTCTATGCGGGAACAGTTCCCGCACTCGTCGCCAACATCACCGAGAATTCCGTGCTCTTCATGTGCTATGGTTACTGCCAGAAGTTCATGCAGCTGGTGACGACCACGGACAAAGTTGAAAACTTGAGCATCGTAAGCAACGCAACCGCGGGTTGTCTTGCATCTTTCTTTTCGTCGATAGCCCTCACCCCGACCGAGCTGATCAAATGCAAGCTGCAGGCAATGTACGAGATACAAAAGCTGGAGTTGGCGAAGGGGAACGTCGTGGAGCGAACGGGACCCTTCCGACTGACGGTCGACATCTTCCAGAAGGAAGGCACTCGAGGTCTTTTTCGGGGACTGATTCCAACTTTAGCGCGCGAAATGCCGGGGTATTTCTTCTTTTTTGGCGGCTACGAAGGCACACGACTTTTTCTCACCAAAGAAGGACAAAGCAAGGATGACCTCGGGTTGGGCAAAACCATGGTTGCAGGAATGGTTGCTGGTACGGTCTTCTGGGTACTTGTGTATCCAATTGATGTTATCAAATCGCGAATACAAGTTCAAGGATTGAATACACATATGCATACACTTGCGTTTCAAATTGCAAAAAATGAGGGTTTCAGACCACTTTTCAGTGGGCTTTTGCCCACTTTGGTCCGGACCATTCCAGCAACTGCTACACTTTTTGCGACTTATGAGTACAGTAAGAGATTCATGCATCATATTCTTTGATGCAACCAATAAACGAATAAAATACGATTTTAGTACAATTCTTAAGATTAAGTCAATGTTTTCCAACTTAAGTTTTTGTTGTTTTCTCTTCTGAAAAATGTGTTCTGTATGACAACCAAAGTTGATTGTAGAAACAATCGTCGATTATATTTTTAATAAAAATATTGGTGCAATTTATTTTGAAATTTTTGTTATTGGGTCAAATGTTTCCTGATTCCTTCTAGATTGTTGGTTTTATCACAGAAATCAATGAATGTATGAACTGCAACCGATTTGGCCTTTCTAGTTGATTAAACCCAACTTCTGTTCCCGAATGACGTCATAATACGAATTCTCCGATTCCGCTTTATTTACTCCTTGTTTTGTCTAGAATTGCCGTCCCATATTTTGAGGTCGCACAAACCCAATGATGTGTGATAATGACTGATGACAACCTTCGAAATAGGCGAAAACCGCAAGCCGTTTTTGCGTTTCCATTCGATGCACGAAAAGCTTCCTGGTGTGGAAGGAAATAATATAACTCACACATGAGCACGTTTCGCTTACATTTATCAACAGGCTGCATAATGCGCACAATAATTTATTTACTCGTACATAAACTTTGCTTATATCCCATTAATGCTATAAGTTATTGAGGTTTTTTCACCAAGTTGTCCTTCGCGTTGGTTCTGGAAGAATATTCGTCCATGATGGGCGCATTTATCTCCCGTCCGTATTGGGCCATCAAGTCAATTTGCATCAATCTTGCCAGATACGTAAGAAGCCTCAAGTTGTTGTGAATATTCAGATTGGCGGGGAATTTATCCCGTGGATTGAATCGACCCAGACTGGGAAATCTATAATTCAGAAAATTCGTTATCCCCTTTTTCCACGTCTGGAAAATTACCTGTAAATTTCTGTGTTCAAATATTCATCTAGAAGAGTATCCAGATCCACATATTTTGGAAGTCCACGTTTCAGAACCGATCCACGACATTCTCGAATTAAAGGTTTCATCCTGAATCGCAAAATTAGAAACTTAAAAGAAAAATTGTGTCAATTTTGAATCAATACTCACATGCACATTTCTTTCAGGCTTTTGGGAGAATCTTTTGCGTTACAAGAATCAGGCGTCATAAATATCAGGATGAAATAAATTACAGTCGCACATCCAATTGTTTCACCATTCCAAATCGCTGATAAGGATTTATGTTTATTCATCGTTTACCAGTAAACTATAAAAGAGGTCAAATTTAAGTCCAATATATTTCACATACTTTTCACCGCAAATTAATTGAGTGTAAACTTTCAAATACTTCCACATTATTTATGAACTGTAAATGAATCTAAAATAATTTTGAGTTCATATTTGCATGATTTTGTTTACAAATGGTCAGCCACTTGTAACGTTTACCGCGATTAATAACGCGAAGTAATTTAAACTGTTATTTTTCCGGTCAGCAATTTTGTTTAAGTTTAATAGCACAAACGCAATCAACAATGAAAATTCTTGTGTATTAAAGCACTCATTTGTATATTTATACCAAGCTGGGATTTTCGATTATAATATAAACAAGAAATCTGTGTTTATATTTACCCAAAGTTGCAGCAAGTTTGGCCCGGGATGTTTTACTAAGGAAACTGAAGCCCAGATTCTGCAGGAATCTCCTTTTAATAACATTTTCAGTCCTGCGCTTTAACTAATGACGTCTGGGATGCTCAGACGTGCTCTACTAATGCTATTAAAGCGCCAAATTTAATTACCGGACGCGCATATTGAATGGATTTAACTGAATTAATTACAGAAAATTTACTTTGTGAACAATGAACAATGAAATATATTTTCTCAGTCAGAGCAATCGTCTGGTTGAAAAACGTCCAATTCTCTAATAACGTTGACTGATTAAATTTATTAATAACGTTAAAAACATGTAAATTGGAAATCTAAAAACTGACTCATTAAATCTAATTGTAACTTTAAAACTTTTCACTTCCAGTGATTAAAACTAAATGTATTGATCTAATTGCTGCTGAACTTAATGAACAAAAGAAACATAATATCAAGTTTCACTAAATTATGTTAATCTCAAGAAGAGAATAATTATTATTTCAAATTTTGCCTGATAAAACTTTGTTTTGAAGAAGAATGGTTCCTCACAACTCAAAGGGGGCAGCACTTAAACCACACAAACTGGCATTTCTCATCTTCGTTATGTCTCTGAATGCAAAAGCGGCTCGTTTGCCTGTATTTGGTTGATTTGATTTTAGATTGCAGAGCCCAGCAGCAAAAGCAGCCATTGTGTTTGATGGTGGCTTGATTGTGCAATTTCTTCTTCTGTGAGCTTTAATTTACGGCGCTCGGTTTGAAATTCCTGCCTCGATTGCCTGCCTTGACCACGATTTTTGTACTTGTGCATCTCTCAACGTCTGAAAGGTATAATGGCGTTGCTTCCATTGCATCTTGAACTTTGTTGTTGTATACTAAAATCACTATTTTTTAGATGCCTACCATTAAATTGCAATCGTCTGATGGCGAGAACTTTGACGTCGATGTGGAAATTGCCAAGTGCTCGGTAACGATCAAGACCATGTTGGAAGATCTTGGCATGGATGAAGATGAGGATGAGCCAGTGCCATTGCCAAACGTAAACTCTGCAATCTTGAAGAAGGTAATCCAGTGGGCAACCTACCATAAGGATGATCCACCACCACCAGAAGATGATGAGAACAAGGAGAAACGCACTGACGACATTTCGTCTTGGGATGCTGACTTCTTGAAGGTTGATCAAGGCACACTGTTCGAACTCATCTTGGCTGCGAACTATCTGGATATCAAGGGTTTACTTGATGTTACTTGCAAAACGGTCGCGAATATGATCAAGGGCAAGACGCCCGAGGAAATTCGCAAAACATTCAACATAAAGAATGATTTTACAGCTTCTGAGGAGGAGCAAGTCAGAAAGGAGAATGAGTGGTGTGAGGAGAAATAAAATGCTTGGAAAGCACAGTAAAATATGCAGACTATGTATTTATTGTTTTCTACTTTGATACAGTCCTGTATTGGAAGTGCAGAGATGCTATTTTTCTATGGAAAAAAAACAATAGCAGATTTGCACCAAAATACATAATTGTTTAAATTTCTTTCAAATTTGGGACTTTTACTACTGTATGGTACATGGTTTTTAATATACAATAAAATTTCAAATTCTTATACATAGATATTACAAGATAAGAGGCAGTTATTGATTTTCAAGTCTAATTTTTAGTTGTAATCTGTTCAACATGTGATTATGATAATTTGGTGTTATCTTAAATATATAGCTATTGTAGAGGTTCCAGCCTCATAAATTGCTGTAACTAATTAATTTATGAATCAACTTATTGCATCAAATACCTATTAATGAATCTCACCAGAAAATGAACAGCAGATTTTTGTCCAATGCAGATGTATAAAAGAAATAAATAGAACATCATTAATAAAGAAAATGAATGAAATATTATATATAACAAGCAACATTGTACATGCATATAACTAAATCAATAAATAATTGCTTCTTCCTTCGTTGGTAAAAGTCCTGGAATGTCGACATTGCAGGTGGCAGGAGGGGCGGGAGCGTTGCTGGTCGAACAAATATTTGCACCTAACATAAAGCCATACACAAGTGCACCATACATCATTAGTAAGCAAATTACAATAATAATTAGTGTCTTGCAAATCATCTTATTGCGACCTTGTCTGCATCTATAAATAAATAAATTGTATAAATATATGATATTATATCAAAACGAGTAACGCAAGACTCCGTGGCGCAACGGTAGCGCGTCTGACTCCAGATCAGAAGGTTGCGTGTTCAAATCACGTCGGGGTCAAACACAATTTTGCAAAATTGACAAATAATTCGCTAATAAAATATTGATTGACCGATACGAACCTTTTGGCGCTGTTGAGTATATTGCTGAAATTCGTATCTGCTTTACCGATTTGCTTCTTTATCAGCTTGACGACTGATTGTCGATGTTGGCGAATAATTTTCATTTTGTTCGCCTTGATCAGGAGGTGGTCGTTATTGGGCGCACCCCGTTGACACTGGTTGTTAATGCGCTCCGCAATGCATTTCGTTGCTTGCCAATCCATTTGGCGATTGGTTCGAATTTGTACCGGTCGAAAAATTGGCTCGTCAATTTGACAATTTCATTGTAGCTTACTTGGTAATTTTTGTAGGCGCTCAGCAGTCTTTGCTTGCGGCTGGACCTTTTGCAAAGACGCTGTTGGATTCAAATTCTCATTAGGTGCACATATTCAATTTCGTACTTTCGTTCCGGATGCGTTTTGTCCAGTTGTGTCAAACGTGAATTTTGTTGATTGTTATAACTTGTTTGGGAGTTTCATAAATAACATTCGAATTTGTTTATCCAGGCAATCTCGACAATTTTGATATTTTGTTAGCGATAGCAAATACTGGGATGTTTAATTAAGTACTGCAAATTTATCACCATGTGTTATCAAAATTACAGATATTAAAACACATAAATCAAGAAATTGATGGTCATATTCCTGTAGATGATCCTTTAAATTCATCCTGTAATATATTGACCCCTAGGATTATGGATAATAATGATTTTCATGTTTCTTTGCTATATTAGGGTGTGTCCTTAAAAAGGGTTCATGTCGTGCAAAAAAATATGCCATAAACGCAACAATTTTCGCAGGGGATTAGAACCAGTTGGAGCAAGCCCACTTATTAGATTTCATCATTGCGATAAAATTCATCAGCAAAAACGTCCCTTTGCGAATAATTCATGCGAACCGAATTGCGCTGCATTTCATTTCGGCGAAAGATAGATAATTGGCGCACAAAACCTCCAACGATGCGCATGGCTGAAACAACTTCGATCAAAAACGCTCACAGCTGCGTGTGGAGGTGGCATTCGAGAGCTACTACGAACAGGACTAGTAGTATCAGAGTGGCCGTATCAGCGAAACAGCTCCGAGGACCAACATGGAGGTTGTGCGAATTTTTGGCAAATCGGGAAGGACTTTCAGTGGACTGCGAAGCACTCAAGGTATTTAGAAACACATTCTAAAATTGTGCCATTTTCCAAATATTTGTACTCATTATGATTATGAGCCTTGAAACGGTGCCCTACTTGATAAGGATAACAGCAAGCATTATTTTGTTGGGTGCACCAAGTGTTATTTTGTTGCGGGATAGATGCTAGTTGTAGTTTGAATTTTGGAATTTGGTGTTTTTTTGGGGTCCGGGGTTTTCTGGGGATGGTATTTGGTAAAGCCAAAAATATAGGGCAAACTGACACGTCGAAGAAATGGTCCGCTACCACCGCCACTGCCACCGCCGCGTTATCGATCGCTGGTAAAATTACGTAGAAAGGAGTCTACATGCACACGCGTCAATGTGATAGAAATTGTGTTTTTGCCTTAAAATAGAAAGCATACGTTGTCATTACATCCAATCATGGGTTCTAAATACTTGGAATATTTATGCAGGACAATAAAAACCCGAAAACAACACCCATTTTCAAAAAAATTTCGTCTAGTAATTCCATTCAGATGCTTGAAATTTCATGTTAGCAAAGTCAATGCACCAAGTAGTAGCAAACTTATCACCAATTTCATATCAGAGACTGGTGGTATTATGTCGGTGATAAATTAGCCCACATTTGGTCGCCTCTGGAGGCTACAACACCATGCTATTTTCCAGCCGTAGCGCAGCAATGTTGTTAGTACGACGAAAATGAGCAGCTGGACGATTGATTTCTTCAATACTACTGCGGCAATGAATATCAGGTGACCTCGTAACGAACGCAATAGAAATCAACGACAATGTCTTCGGACGCGGAAAGGCAATTTCTGTGTCCGCGACTCATCGACTATCTGGCCGTGGTCGGGGTGCGCCCCACCAACAGCGTACGGCCCAGTACCAATCCTTCAATACAGGTAAACCCCAACACCCTCAGAAAGACTCCTCAGACTAAACCAAAAATCTTTGCAAACAATCAGCCGCCCGAGTTATTGCGACGCTATCCAACCAATGACCACAAAGACTTTCCAATGCCTTTGGACATGGTGTACTTCTGCCAGCCGGAAGGGTGCTCCTCGGTGGGTCCACGTCGGACGGCCCTACGAGAACCCTCCTCCTTCGTCTTTATGCTCACTGATAAGGACTCAGGGAAGACTCGTTACGGCATCTGTGTGAACTTCTACCGGCCGATCGAACGTGGTCCGCAGAATGCGCAGAATGCTCGAGGTGGTAATCCCACATTCCGAAGGGATTCGTGGCGTAAGAGCATGGAGAAGAGTTCCGATTCGGCGTTTTCAAGCGACTATCGTAGCAGCAATATTGGTCCCAGTGATTCGGAAAAGGACTGCTCCAGTCGGAGGGACTCCGAGGTTCAGAACACCAGCATCCAACCACCTCGATTAGGGGTGACGGCCCCGAGCAATGATTCCGAAAGTGGAGGAAGTCATACGCCGTCTCCACGTGCCAGCCGGAAACGGCAACGTATCCGGAACCATTCGTTGACATCGCTGTGTATATTATCGCATCATCCATTCTTTTCCTCGTTTCGGGAGTGCCTCTTTATCCTTAAGAAACTGATCGATGCCTGCAATGAGAGTTCGAGTCCGAGGAGTGTGGGTGGATCCAAACAAGTTGGACGGTAACTATAGCAACTCTTCCCAGAACACCAGATACACCTAAGACCATCTTTACAGGGATACCGTTTGGAGTGTCCTGACGGGTCAAGCAACAGAAGCCACACCATCAATAGTCCTACATGATGTTAAAGAGATTGAGACATGGATCCTCCGCCTTTTGTCAGCTCCAGTGCCTATACCTGGCAAAACCAAGTAGGGTCTCATGGTTCAAACTATGGTACAGGTTTCTAAATGTGGTATCTTTGCAGGGTATCACTTGAAATTTTATCGCCGAGTGTCTACGATAGCTTGATCTTTGCCCTACCGGACCACACACGATTCACTCTTGTAGATTTCCCTTTACATCTTCCTCTGGAACTTCTTGGTGTTGATACGTGCCTCAAAGTCCTAACCCTCATTCTGCTCGAGAACAAGGTAGTCCTGCAATCTCGTGATTACAACGCCCTCTCCATGTCTGTAATGGCCTTCGTGACGATGATTTATCCTCTGGAGTACATGTTTCCGGTCATACCACTTCTACCAACCTGCATGAGCTGTGCCGAACAGCTTCTACTAGCGCCAACACCATTCGTTATTGGTTTACCTGCAAGTTTCCTCATGTACAAGAAAACATTCAAGTAAGTTGAACTTCTAGAAAGTTCCATCATTAAGATTTATTCATGATGTACGCTAATTTCAGACTCCCTGATGATATTTGGCTCGTGGATTTGGATTCGAATAAGTTGACCTCACCAGCAGAGGTACCTCCTCTTCCGGAACCCGAAGGAACCATGCTGAAGAACCATCTGAAACAGGTCAGTCTTGTTCAAAGGTCTCTTCAATGAAATGTTTGATGAAGCTTTAGTTGTCTCTTCTGACACGATATCAACACTGTTATTCATGCCAAGAAGTCTTTCCTCTATTGTCTCTCAAACGCATCTGTGTTGTCCTTTTTCTCAGGCGATACAACTTATGGATCAAGCAGGCAGTGGAGTAAATATCCATTTACTTTATACTAAAGCGTATAATTTGCACACGACTCATAATAATAGGTTTTGGTTAATTTGGCTCATTCAGGTCATCATACAAGAGAGTCATAATGAAGTAATGAGACACACCTCATCATTGATCAGACATGAATGACCCATACCAACATTTCAGTTACTAGGCTAGTGCTTTCTTTTCAGTGGCGTAACATTCAAGTGTATAAACTAATTGTAAGGCATTTGTATTGCTAGGATATTTTTAGGAGTTTTTCGTTGTTGTTGCTATGAGTTCAAGAAGTTGCCGTATTCTATAGCCTCGTATATTCGTAGCATGCATGGAAACAGACATAATAACATATAGTTGTGTGCTTGCGTCACGAAATTTAACTCGTTACAAAGTGGAATCTTTAATGTCTAGGCCTTAACTGGATTATCGACACCTACAGCGACAACGCAACAACTTCAACCTTCAAGGCGAGAGTCCCTGTCAATTAACACTCTGAGGTAGGTCTCAAAGGTGCACACTTGGTGGAAAGTTGCCTCTAACAGTCTGTAATTCAATTTAGTGTCTCCGCGGCAAAAAGGTCAGGGGAAACGTCTCCATCTCCGACCCCGCCAACAATTCCAATAAATCCGCGAGTCTATGGCAATTCACCAACACCACCCAGTGCCTCACCTCGAGTATCAATGACACCAATGCCCACACCATCGAGCACCCTAGCATTCAACCCATTCATCTACGGCAACGACGTCGACTCCGTGGATGTGGCCACACGCGTTGCAATGGTGAAGTTCTTCAACTCGCAGAATTTGCTTGCCAACTTTTCGGAACACACGCGAACTTTGCGTCTCTATCCGCGCCCAGTGGTCGCATTCCAGATCAATAGCTTCTTGCGTTCCCGACCGAGAGCCTCGCAATTCCTGAATCGATTCGCCCGAACACAAGCGGTGGAGTTCCTTGCGGAATGGTCGCTGACTCCGACGAACGTCGCCTTTCAACGCGTCCATACGGGTGTCTTGGACCCGGGCCAAATTGGCGACAAGCCAAAATGGTACCTGCACACCTTGGATCCGATTCACTTCATCGTCTGGGATGATGGCAGCTCACTGAATGGTGCCCTGAGATCCCTGCAGAACCCCGAGAATCAACCCACTGACGAAAGTGGGTCAGACTCTGAAGGCGCCGAGAGTACAAGCTCAAGTTACTCGTCCCTCTCGGATTTCGTATCGGAGATGGCATCGTCTGACCTCTCCCCGAGCTACTCAGCATCGTATGCAAATTCCCGCAAATCCGCACAAAACATGTCGCTGTCCAGTAATCTAGACCCACTTTCGGTCTACAATCCGCCTTCGCAACTCCAGTATGCAAATCAGGACAACTTCGATGAGTCTAGACCGGGATCAGCCCAATCGTCATCGAGTAGTACCCAATCAGATTTGTCATCGCCCTCATTCAACCGCGACTCTGAATTTGAATTCGGTAAAAAAATGGAGACCTACGTCAAGGGGCACAAGGAAAAGGAAGAAAGTGGAAGCATAGAGAACGAATCAGATTCCAATTCTACGACGACACCAAAAACAATAGTAAGCACTGGGAAGAAACCAGATTCACCAAGTAGTGATGCTGATAATAAAAATGTGGGCATGAGAAAATCTCGAATGGGTAAAGCCATCACTCCGGTACCTCCAATTAGTCCAGGTCTTCAGAGACAACCCAGTGTAGGTAATGTCCTTGCAAGAACTTCAAGCTTCAGTAGTGGTGGAACACCTCAAGGGTCACCTGTACCTTCCTCAGCAGCAAGCGTCACGAGACAGTCCTCTCAAGGATCTCTTTTCGAACAGTTCGCCTCTCAAGCAAAAGAACTCGTTAGGGAGACAACCCGACAGAGCAGTCAAGACGGACTACTTGCACAAATGGATAAACTGAAGTCTCAAGCTAAAGATAAACTAACAGAAGCTGAAGAAAGTCACATTTTTGCACCTTTGGATAAGTTCACCAAAGAAACGAAGAAGGCTGTTGAGGAGGCATCCAAATCTGTACAGGAAGCATCGAAAAGTGCTCTGGAAGCAAGCAAAACTGCTGCGGTCGTCAGTAAGAACACAGTAGAAGACCTGACCTATGTAGGCAAGTCAACTATTGGGGACCTGACCAAAAGTGCCAAAGAAGCCGTTTCCAAAAAGGGTTTACTCAGAGGTGACTCCTTCAGTAAACCAGATGAACGTAAAGCTTCTATAACAAGCACCTCTTTGGTCCAAACAAGCTCAGGTCTTCTAGCTGGAACCAGTCGAGACTTCTTCTCGAACATCAGTTCTGATCTAAATGGGATTGCTGCATCCACTACAAATATCTTCTCGGACTTTTTTGGCAATAAGAAAACTCAGCATCAGCAAATCATGCAACAGCAGCAGATACATCCTGAGAAGCAACCGCAGCAACCTCAACTTAAAGCAAAAGAGCCCTATAAGACAGGGGTCTTCGGTCCATTCCCTCGGGGTCCTAAAGGATTGGTTGAAAAGAGTCCCCTGATCAAACATACTCCAACGAGACGTTCTGATGAGTTGCAGAGGAAACAGTCCATTGATAGGACAACGACGAATGTTGAGAACCAAGCATTCCTCAAGGATGTTGTTAGCCAGATACTCGAAGGTGAAGGTATCGGTTGGCTCAAGCTGAATCGACTGAAGAAACTCATGGAGGATGAATCCTATAGGAATTTTATTGTTAGTAAATTAAATCGAACTCTTGAACGAAAAATTGCACCTGATGATCACATCGATGATGTGGTAAGTCTACCCATACCATTCTTCTGAATCCAGATTAATTGTAATTCTTTCAGTGTGTTCCTAAATCTGTCTGGAAGGGAATGTTGAAAGCCCTTCAGGCTGTTACCCACGGCTTGGAAGTGACCTTCGGGAATTATGGACTTGGTGGGATGGCTTCCGCCTTCCAACTGCACGAAATTGCGCACACGCATTACTGGACGAAAGACATCAGTGATGGTTCCACCATGGATCAACTCACAACTCAGAGTTCCAGCCCTAGGTCACCTCAATCGCCTAGATCTTCCATGCAACTGGACTGGGACTCCCGCAAGTCATCCCATTCCGATGCCCCTGAAGTATACCTTCAAGGTGGTCCCGAGGAAGACCCAGAGGGACACCATTCAACAGCGGAGATGTTCAAGGATATGCTCAACCAGAAGAAGAACATGCTGCTCAGCAAGCTGACCTCCTTCGAATCCGATGTAAGTTCCAAACTGTACATAACTCTCATAATTGAGTTCCAGGAAATCTTTTCTTGAACGGTAGTGAAACAATAGATTGCAATTCGTTAACTGAACTGTATGATTATGAACAAAAGAGATTACCTGGAAGTAAATGTTGTGTGTGGCATACAGGCGGAAGGCACGGTGCATGGTTCCGGTGGTACGCTCTCACCGGGCGGGTCAATTACAACTGGTCCCGCTTGCGGTTTAAATCGAGGCGGTCCACAAGCGTCCTTCCGGTCGACCGTGTCCGATACGGAAGTTGAAACCCTCCAGGTTAGTAATGCACACTTCTAAATGTTTCCAAAGCACCTTTGATTGGATACTTCCAACACCAATGTTTTGTTGTAGTTCCCTAAGATACCAAAGACGAGGACCTCGAGTGTTTGGTCCAGCAAATCATCTTTAAGTACCGGGTTCCGTTACCATGGGGGACACATGGTTAATACTCAAGCACGGACACCTTCACCTGACTCTGCGAGGACCTACCTCTTCGAGGGACTTATTGGTAAGGAACGTTCGGGGCTTTGGGATCAGATGCAGTTTTGGGAGGACGCCTTCCTAGATGCAGTCTCCCAGGAGCGAGATATGATCGGGATGGACCAAGGACCCAGAGAAATGATGGAACGCTACAAGTCTTTGAGTGATACAGAACGGAAACGTTTGGAACACGATGAAGATCGGCTTTTGAGCACGATGCTTTACAATTTGACGGCTATCTTGGTCATGCTAAAAGTTAACAAGGCGGAACTCAAACGTAAGATTCGACGACTACTTGGAAAAAGCCACATTGGACTCGTTTATAGCCAAGAGGTCAATTTACTCTTAGACCAGATCAACAACCTGGTAACTAACTCTTCGACTTTATGGATCTCCTTACTAATAATTTATCTCTTAGCATGGAAACGACATTGACCTGAAACCTCTTGGATCCCGTCTTTTGCATCGCCAAAGCTTCACAGTGCATCAAGGAGTTGACGGAGGAGGTGAGCTCAGATTCCTTGAAGTCCGAGATGATGGTCTCGTGTTGAGGAGTACAAATGGTATCATCGTGGAACGATGGTGGTATGAACGTCTAGTAAACATGACCTACAGTCCCAAAAACAAGGTCCTCTGTCTATGGAGACGCAATGGTCAACAAACCCAACTTCACAAATACTATACCAAAAAGGTAAGGGTTTTTTGAACCATTGATGGTACCATTCTGATATTGTATTTTGTAAAATCAGTGCAAACAACTTTACTACTGCATAAAAGAAGCAATGGAACGTGGAGGAATCGCTGGATCAGCCCCGGAACTCGGCGGGGAATTTCCGGTCCAAGACATGAGCACCGGTGAAGGTGGGCTGCTGCAGGTCTGCATGGAAGGTGTCGGATTGCTCTTCGCTACCAGCAAGGTAAAACAAGCCTCTCATTAATAACTTCTGCAACAACTATTTATCTACTACAAGTGCATACATTATCGAATAATCAAGTAACTTTTGCATTAACAGCTTAAGTTGATATTGATAGCTAACTAACAAATAAGACGTTTTGTCGAATAGACTATTTGCATTTGGCCCTCTTTTCTTGGAGGGAAGTTACCTTAGAACGAAATGTGGATGGAGAGCACAGTGTATACCGTTAATCGATACCAAAAATTTGAACGCAATTGCCAAGTTGTCAAAGTATTCATTCAACAAAATGAGACAATTGAGATGATATGCTAGTTAACGATTGGAAATTTTGAGAATAATTGCGAATAAGATATCCGTGTTGTTGGGTGCGCTAATGTGATTTGTATACTGCATTTGTACTGCAAGGACCACTCAAACTTTCTTATTACTATTTTTGTCGTATTATTATTACTGTTCTTATTCATTGATTAATTCTTTCTTTACTTGATCATGACTTTTGTATATCGTATGAATGACAAAAATTGATTGCTCTGTGCCACTCGCTCGCTTTGTTTGTTCTTGCGACATCATACAGTTCAGATTCAGTTTTCAATTCGTTTCCCATTTTTGTTGTGGCTCTTGATTTTCCATGCGTGTTTGGTTTTCGTTTATGGGCCAGTTTCATCGTTTTCGTTTTGCGTTGTTCTTTTCCAATTTTACAGCCGGTGTGCTCGCATACAGTCTGATTGGAACTTTTTGGTACTAGAACGTCAAGTCTGCATAATTAGGGCATACGATGAGGTAGTAGATCTTATTTTACGACCATCTTATGGACCAAAACATCCGACTCCATGTTGTTCAATTTTGAGTGTTACCAACTTTTCTTTTCTTTTTTTCGCAAATTGAAAAAATCCTACAGGATATTGTTTTCGTTGTTTTTGATTTTTTGGAGAGATAACAATTTAGGGCATCAAATAATGGAAGAATAATGCATGAAGATTTGTACTCTCAATGTGTGAGCATTGTCCGAATATTTGAACGAAACGTTAATTAATGTTTTTGAGTTATTTCCAAATTCACATTGCTACCCTTTGAGTTCTTATCAATTTTAATGCATTTATTTGTTTGGCCAATCATATATATATATTATATATACATATAAATAAGTCTCTGGTGGTATATGAATTGAATTTTCTCTAGTTATGTGTAATATTTTTGATATATCTGAATGTTTCTCTTTTCTCTTTACTCACTTTCTAACTCTTTGCTCGACTCCTCTCTCTATCTCTTCTCTCGATATCAAACCAATGAAAATGAGTGGTCGTGTGTTGTGTTGTCGAGAAATCGGACGTTTCTCTAATCATCAAACCGTTTGGTTGTACATAAATTTTTGATTATTTGTTTCGTTTCCTTATTGATTTCGTATGATTTGAAGCCTGATGCGAGTTTCGTATTGTGTTTAGTTCTTTGATTCGATTATCGATAAATTCTTACTTATCATTGTCAACAAACAAAAAATATAATTAGGAACTTTTGAGATGGTCCTTGTCGGGCATTGAACATTTTTGACCGAGACAGATTTTCTCGACGAGTCAAACGAGAAAGCCGAGAACGAGCAAATTGCTGAAATTGAACTGACTACTGACTTTGCCAAGCAATTCACTAATGTTGTGTTCTGTTTGTATTTTTGTTTCCAAACAATACAATTCTTCTCTACCTCCCCAACCTACTTAAAACCAACGCTGAACGAATTCATTGGTGATGTGGTGGTAAAACGGGGATTCGCTCTCCGCTCGCTGATCGAAAACCGCAAAAAATCCAATCCGCTCTGGTGCGCTCGCCTGTGAATGACGCTTCTTGCTGATTGAAAATAATGCAGGACTTTGAGGTATATTGAATTAAACACTATGATAATGAATTGCTGAACCTCCTTCCCTCACGAATGTTGCGATCACCGTGTGGCGATCGTGGTACCATAATATTTTGAATATTTACTATGATTATAAGTTTAGACTTTTTGCGTTTTTTGCGTCCACTTCTCTCTATCTCTCACTCAAGTTGTGATGATACAACAATATTGCGTTTTGTTGCCGCCCTCCCACTCTCTCTCATCTATATATTGATTGATCTATGATTTTCTAATAATGAAACACCTCTGCGCTCCTTAACTGATAACTGTAGTAGACGCTTTAACTAGTTCTTCCTGTATTTACTCATCTATTGGCAAATTATGATCCAAGTTCATTTCGTCGACTTTTCGTTGGTTTTCGTTTTGTAGTTTTTTTCTAGTGAACCAGACAAATCACACCAGCCACATACACATACATGCTATCGACACTCGCCTAGATTTTCCGATCGTAATTATGTCCGCGTTACATGTCTAGTTTGTAGTTGCTTTTGGAGTATACCAACAGCCATAATCGCATGCTTTCTGTACACGTTTCTGGCGCCGCCGAAATTCGCAGTAAACAAGCAGACAGACACACAACATCCAAACACCAGACACGATTTGAAACAAATTGCAACTCTCTCATATTTGACCCTCCATCAGTCGATCGAACCAAATTTGACTAAACGATATGTTTCAAAAGCCAAATCGCTGATAACTTAACCCAAATATGCTAAATACATTGAGCAAACCATCTCTGAAGTTGCCTAAACCTGAATACTGTAAAACTGTATATGTACGCTTCTTTCACACATCAAATCAGCCGTTTTGCATGCCGCAAATTATTTGATCAGTGTCTCAGTTTAATGGATTTTACGTGTTGCACATTCTCTTATATGTTCGCCTCTATAGTTGGTTCATATTACTAGGCTTTTTGCAACTCATATGGAAATGCAAACCCAATTTCCGCATGGCATCATCAACTTTGCACTGATAATGCGTATTCTTTCAGTTCTTCGTGCGCATTGACCATATCCGGAAATGTTTTACACAGAAAGGTGGTATTTTCGTCCTGGAAGAGTTCAGTAAGTAAACCCCAAATTTTGAAACAATAAAATACTAATTTTATCATTTCCAACAGACCCAAAAACCCGACAAGTCATTCAAAGGAAATACAAATCTTCAATGGTACGTAGACTTCGAAAACCAAACATCATTTCCTGTACCCATTGAGTTTATTGAGTTCTTTATGTTTGCATGCTGTTATCTCAATTATAGGCCAATGAGTTGATTTTTTCCTTGCATCGGATTTTCACAATTTACCTGACACGTTGGATGCTTCTGACAAGGGCGTCCAAAAAATGATGTCTTGTTTCGATGTGACCCATGAAGATGACTAACTTTTACTTCCGTCTCATCTCGTGTCTCTGTAGGCTGATCAAATTTGCTACGCCGTACTCTGCGTCTTCTCGTACGTAGCAGCTGGTTCGGACAAGAAATTCCAGCTGCCCAAACCGCCCCCAAGTCTCGACGTCCAAATTACAACAGCTCCCGAACCTCTAGCTACCAACGTTGAAGTGAAGGAACCAGTAGAGAGACCCAAATCGCAAACGCTGATCGTTTGCCATGAAGAAAGCAAGGAGGAATCGGAACAGGAGCAGGAATTCGAGCCGGAGAAGAGTCTGGTCCCACCGAGCCCAGAACCTGGAACGGTGACCCCAGTTGGAGGACCACCTTCCTATCCACCACCGGCACTGCCTCCAGGCGTCCAGCCACCAGCTCCACCACCAGGTAAATTAAGCATGAACCGACCGCGGATACCACCTCCAGTTCCATCACGCACAATACCTCCAGCTTCCGGCCAACAGTGCCCATCGCCGCCCCCAAGGCCCAAGTGATGTGAAGCGAACCCCGAGGAGGGTTCCAATAAGCACGACGTCGTCGATTACGACGACGAGGACGAATACACAATTGACAAGAGGCAGATTATGCTGAAGTCCTGCTTGCCTTGGAACATAAAGCAACTGAAGTGACTATTAGATAGGAGTTTTCATTTCAACTTGATCGTACATATCCTTATAATGTTAAATTATTTATTAATATCAGTCATTACCCTTCATCAGAGCAAACTGAATATTTGAAAATCAATGTGATTATGGTGGAATTATTGAAGGTATACCCTAGGTATCGATAATTCTCTATTGTAAATGTTGTAAATTGATATCACCTAGCCAAATGATACTAAATTAGCGGAAATGATAAATTATGTTTTGATGAGTACATAAATGAGTATCTATGTTATTAGCAATGGCAATAAATATTGACAATTATATTGAAAATAATGTAAATACTTCAAGAGAAATTAATAAATATACAGCTTTACAGTGCAGCAATTAGAAATGTACAATTAAGTATCCATACGTCCAGCAATCATCTATCAGCTATCCTGTCAACCCCCTTTATCACTTTCATTTTTCAGAATTTCTTCATGAAATTTGGCATATTTATAGATATTAAGTTTTATAATATTCACTCAAAAAAACAAAAAAATGAGAAACAAAAAAGATACGGATCAACGAGAACCCTAAGAAATGTTTATTTCTATCGATCGGTTGGAGTAATTGTAATGAATGTTTATTTCAAATTGTGGATTTTGATGAGTACTTTCCAAAAATCTATGGGTTTATGCCCTTTTGGCCTTTGAGAGAACGGAAATCGAGTTCGAAGAAAAAAATTGAAAAAAGTTTGTAACGTAAAAAACGATATGAAACTCTTAAATTCGCTGGAGTTTCCAAAAATTTTCATATCTCCGAAACTAGTGGACCGATTTGGATGATTCAAAGGGCATTTATCATATTTTGACGAAAAAATAACATTAGTCATGGTCCCCAATCTGCGAGACTCGGAAATACCCAAACCTGAAAAATGTGGTCCTAAAAATGCAAAATTTTCACTTTTTTTTCGTGCATTTATCAGCTTATAACTATACAGCAATTGTAATGAACGTTTATATCAAATTGTAAGTTTTGATGAGTGCTTTCCAAATATCTACAGGAAATATCCACGGTTTGTGCTTAACATCACAGGATAGAAGTGAAAACGACAACAGGGGGTGTTTATACGAAACACAATTTGTTTTTATAATTACCAAGCAAAAACAATGTGTTTAAGTGAAAGCTTAAATCATTTCCTATAAAATGCTTTTTAAATCATCAAAATCGGTCAAATAGTTCTTGAGATATGATGAAAAACATTTCTTATTGGATTTTGCATGGAAGAAGAAAAATCTGGAAGGAAAAAATACACCTGTTACATAATAATTTAAAATGTATCAAAGTAACGTAATTGCTGTTTGCATTCCTTGCATTCCATTCCCCATTGTTCCCTATTGTTCGTCATTGCAACTGTTTACTTGTTGCTGTTACTGTTTACACGATTCTATTCTTCAGCTGCATTCCTCGCATTCCTCTATTGTTTGCTTCTATTCTATTTGAAGTCCATTGTTGCGTTGTTTACCTTCTGCATTGTGTGTTCGTTAGTGGGGTAGATCGTTATTACTCATACTTTCTTCGGTGCGTGCAGTGAATGCTGCTGCTGTTGCTGCTGCTGCTGTCAATCAAGTTCATTCGAAACGAACCAGTTCTCTTCTCACATTTTCATCAATATCTCCGAAACTAATCATCCGATTGCATTCAAATTTTCACGGATTGTTTATTATATATTGGTGG